>JAENJI010000610.1:0-145034 GCA_018901935.1 Pugionium cornutum
AGGAAATGATATTTGTTTTAACTTCTCCACGGAGTCTTAGTTCACCATTAGTTGAAGGCAGTGACTATCCTTTTATAAATTTATATATTTCTCATTTTGTGATAATGTATACTCGTTAATTAAGTCTGTTTCTCTGCTGAACTAATGACAAAAAGTTATTTTTTTCCTCTGAAAATGTGACTTTCCTTTTTTAACAAACTTTTTCATCAAATGTATTTATAAGCAAAAGAAAAGACTCTTTATAATATAAACTATATCTATACATGGACAAAAATATTGACACATTATAATTACAGTTTATTTAATAAATATAAATTAAAAATATACATAATTTATTTCTCATTTAAAATAATTTTTTGAAACTTTTAATATTAATTATACAAATAAAATCACAATAAAATCGGATTATACAAATAAATTTATATTTTAGATAAATAATATTACTAAATAGATAATGAATTGTAAATGTGATAAATATTCAATTAAACTAAAATTTGTGTTATATTTGTTTGACTAATATTTCAAAATCATTAATATTTTGTTTTATATTGTGTTTGTCTTTTACGTTAAAATATCTTTTATGTCAAAATATTAGAGATTTTACCGATAGTATATTGTTACATATTTATCTAATGTTATCTCTAATAAATTATATCTTATGTAATATTTGTTTTAACATATTCTAATGTTGTGATACGTTATCCTAACATATTTGTAAAATAAAAAATGTTTATCAGTTAATATATTAGGGATAACTTGTAGTTTATACATCAGCTAAATTAAAATGTCACATTTAAAATCTTAATAAGGACAAATGCTTTTGCATTTTCAATTAGTATTCACAATGACAAAGGAGAAGCTCTGGATCTTTTGACATACCACATGAAGCTAGACGTAACCAAGTACGAGCTCTTGAACCCGAGTGATGATAAGTTTCTCATAGACACCATGTTAGCTTTCATTTTAGCGGGGAGAGACACAACTGCTTCAGCTTTCACGTGGGATTTTGTCCGAAAACCCTAAAGTTGCCACTAAGATTCATACTTGCATGTATGTGTTGGTATTTGGAAAGTTTTTACGGTTATAAAAAAAAGCGAGAAAATATATTGAATCTAATCAACATTTTATCAACTTGATTGTATTACATTGTAACTTGTTACAAAAACTACACTTGATTTATATTTATACAAATCGAAACAATACGACTGTATAACCAAAAAGATATAATGAATTGTGTTGAAACAACATAATTATATAGTTGAAAAGAAACAACTATACGGTAATTCGTTACTTTTAATTAGTAATTTATTTATACGAATGTCATTTTGTCATATACGAGATTGGATTATACTTCAAAAATATGGTGATTCCATGCAATTAATGAACAAACTAATTATCTACATGGCGCCTTGTATGAAGCAATGAGAATTTACCAGCCGATTCCATTCGAGCACATGTCGCCTATAAACCCAAATATGCTTCCAAATGGGTATAAAGTCGACGCAAGCATGAAAGTTTATATACGCGTTGCAGCGTTGGGGAGGATGTAAGCAATATGCGGACAAGACTCATTGAGATTCAAGCCCGAGAAGATGGGTTTCTGAGACAGGACATCTTATGGAAGAACCTTCTTCTAAGTTCTTTGCGTTTAACGCGGGACCAAGATCTTGTTTGGGTAAACAATTTAGTTATGACTCAAATGAAAATAGTCGTCGTGGAGATATTAAAAAACTATGATTTTGAAGTTGTTAAAGGCCAACAGATTGAACCATCTCCTGGTCCTATTTTTCGCATGAAACACGGTCGTAGAGTCACATTTACTAAGATGCTTATCGCAAAATGCATATTATAAAAGATGATATGATTTAGTATATTTGGACAATATTTCCAAACCTATTTAACAGAAGTATTTCACGTGTTGACAAAAAAAACAGGAAACTATTTTTGCCATTAAGTTCACATACCACCTTAATAGCCTATTCACAATCCACATTCTAATTGCTCAAATTTTAATAATAGTTATGTTCGTTTGTTAGTTGTAATGGTAGATTATTGTTCGTTTATATATCGTAGTTACATGTAGTCAATTGCAATGGTCAGACGCTGCGTTTGCATCGTAATTTTTTTTATCGCTAATTAATATAATGATTAACCTCAACCACAATCGCCGACGGCAAACAAACGAACAATATATACCGCAACCAAAGGTGAATCTACTTGGAGGACTAGTATGTCATAGACGCCATACTAATAATTTTAAAAAACTTTTTTATAAAAATTTATTTAAATATTTTTAATCTAATTGTTTTTTTCACCATATGCCCCATACTAAATATGTTTCTGCATCTGCCACTGACCACAACCGCAGCTGCAATCCGAACGATTGCGAGCAAACGAATAATACTAGTGAATTAACGATAAATGTATGACTGTCCAAAACAAAACAAAAAAAATTATTTAATACATCAAATTTATTTTATTTTCTATATTGTGATAATATTTGAGACTCAAATAGCTACCACAAAGCCTTCAAGTAATCCAATATATCCTAAACTGTCTGATGCTATGTATTATACTTGATTTATAAGTGTTTACTCCAGGAGAAGTATATTTGGACAATATATCCAAACCTATTTAGCAGAAGTATTTTGCGTGTTAACAAAAAAACACGAAACTATTTTTACCATTAAGAAGTTCACATACCACCTTAATAGCCTATTTACAATCCACATTCTAATTGCTCAAATTTAATAATAGTTATGTTCGTTTGTTAGTCGTAATGGTAGATTATTGTTCGTTTATGTGTCGTAGTTACATGCAGTCAATTACAATGGTCAGACGCTGCGTATTACATCGTAATTTTTTTTTATCGCTAATTAATATAATGATTAACTCCAACCACAACCGCCGATGGCAAACAAACGAACAATATATATCGCAACCAAAGGTGGATCTACTTGGAGGACTAGTATGTCATAGACGCCATACTAATAATTTTTAAAAACTTTTTTATAAAGATTTATTTAAATATTTTTAATCTAATTGTTTTTTTCACCATATGCCTCATACTAAATATGTTTCTGCATTTGCCACTGACCACAGCCGCAGCTGCAGTCCGAACGATTGCGAGCAAACGAATAATACTAGTGATTTAACGATAAATGTGTGACTGTCCAAAACAAAACAAAAACAAATTATTTAATACATCAAATTTATTTTATTTTAAAATCATTTGAAAAGCCATCGTAAATCCATCAAATATTTTATTTAATAATTTCATTTAAATTTAATATCTAGTTTTTATTAAAGTATTTAAAAATTATCGGATTTTTTTGTGTGGTTTCAATGGGGAATAGTTCCCACAGATTTAATGGTAAAATTTCGGTCACAAACATTCCAACTTTGTTTAACCGATATTCATCAACGAAATTTTGGTCGAAAATTTATGACAACGAATTTGTAATATAATATGTCTGTGTCATTTAGTAAGTTATGACTGCGAATTTGTAACATGTCTGTATCATGTAGTAAGTTTTATAAGGGAGTCCATGTTGTCCTGAGTGACTAAATCTTAAGTTTGATTTGAGGCAAGAACATATGTGATTTTCAGTAGAAATAGAAAATTCATATTTATTCTTTTCCATTGTATAAACATGAATGTAATATACAACACATAGTGCATCAATCAACTAAAATGTGAATTATATATGTATATTATGATAATCTTGTTCGGTTAGGAAAGCTATTTGTGTGTTGAGGAAGATGAAGCAGGAGGAAGGTCAGGGTTATGTGGTGGTGAAAAGAATGGAAATGGGAAAATCGACGGAGGAGGAGGTGGTGGTGGTGGCGGTGGTGGATTTAGGCCTGGAAAGATTGGTGGCAGTGGAGAAGGATGAGGCTGAAATGGGTTTGGTGGAAAAAACGATGGAGGATGAGCTGGAGGTGAAGCTGGAGGAGGCTGAGAAAATATTGGAGGGAATAGCGATGGAGGAGGAGGTGGAGGAGGTTGAGGAGGACGAGGTTGAAATGGGTTTGGAGGAAATATCGATCGAGGAGGAGGTGGAGCTAGAGGAGGCTGAGGAATGACTGGAGGAAATAGTGATGGAGTAGGAGGAGCTTGAACATCTTTTAACATCAGGACATAAATGATCTCTTCTCTCCTGTGTAAAACTCGGTTTTGCTCTTTTGAATCTATGTTCACCAGATGAGTCTAAAGAAATACACAGAAAAAGGAAAAAATTCTTGAAAAAAAGAGAGAGAATTTTCTTAATACTAAAATGAATTTGTGTTGATAGATACCTGAGAAAGAGAGGAGGTTATTGGTGTTGCAATGGACAATATCAGTGATGCTTACAAGTGGATTGGTTGCCACTGGAGAGTAATTACTCAATGTTATGGTTAAGGCAATGGAAAATATGATGAGAAGAGAAGACATTTTGATGGTTTGTTTTTTAAAGTTGAAATTAGTTTTGTTGTTATGTTTGATATAGAAAAGAGAAACATGAAACTTTTCTTTTACTAAAAGTTTTTTTTGGTTAATTTCTATCTAGTGATTCTCTGTTATATGTAATTTAGTTTCTAACAAGTGGGAAGACAAGGAACAAGAAAACAAATGCTTGGTATTTATCCATTTCATGTTTATAAAAATTTCATAAAATATATTTATTAAGGGTTTATATAAATTATTTAGTAATCAACGAATATTTTTTTTTGTAATACCATAAAATAGTACTTTTTTAATTTTTGTTGCAAATTTAGCACTGTAAAATTAAAATTCTAAAATATCACAAATTATTTTATGAAAATACATATTTACATAAATTATAAATATAATTAAAATATTATATAATGTGTTCTTTTTTTCAATTTAGGTTTTAAGCTTTTCTTATTAAAATAAATCTTTAAGATATTTTAATATTAAATATGTGCTATTTTTGAAATTTTAAACTAATGATAATATATTTGGAATAAAAATTTAAAAGATTGTTATTTTTGTCAATTGTGCTATTTTTTTTAAGAATCCTTGAAATATTTTGAAGAGTAAACCTTTAAATAGCACTTTTTAAATTTTTGTTCCAAATTTTGCACTGTAAATTTAAAATTCTAAAAATAACACAAATTATTTTATGCAAATACATATTTACCATAAATAAATTACAAATATAGTTAAAATATTATATTTGAATTCATTTTTCCAATTTAAATTTTAATTGTTCTTTATTAAAAAAAGTTTTAATGTACTTTAATATTAAATTTGTGATACATTTGAAAATTTAAACTATTAGTACTATATTTGAAACAAAAACTTAAAAAAGTCATGTTTTAAAATGGTTGAATATTAGAAGCTATTTTTGGGAAAGAAAATTAAAATATAGTACTTTAAGGTTCTCCAATATTTTTCAAAAATCTTAGTAGGATTTTCACATTTAGCTTTTATGGAAGAAACGTATTAATTGGAATAAATTTATTTCTTTTATGACATACGATATGGATGGATAAAACTATTTTTTATTTTTTATTGAAAAGAAAATAGTTTTCAGCAATAATATCCAACCTTCACGAGATTTTAGTGTTTCAAAATTATTACTAAAAACTTCTAACGATCGTTACTTGTACACAACAACAATTAGTTGGCAACACAAACTCTACATTCACATTCAGAATATTAAAGCTTAAAAAAATAAGAAATTTTTTGGAGAATGAGAAAACTAATGAATAAACACAAAACTTGTGATAAAAAAGGCTAAAAACTTATTAAGAGAATCATACCTGGCTAATTAAACACAAATGGCGACGGTTTATTCAATGTCTTAAACTCTATACTTCATAATGATGAGAGGAATTCTTAGATTCAACATAAAAATAAGTCGGAAAGAACAAACGATTTCACATTTACTTTTTGCAGATGATTCTTTATTTTTCACTAGATCTAATAGGAAAAATGTAATGAATATATAACACATCTTCAATGAATATGCTAGACTTCGAGAACAGATTGTCAGTTTGGAAAAATCATCAATTATTTTTGGGAAACAAGTATATGAACATACGAGATCAACTCTTCGTTAGATGTTGGGTATCATGAATATTGGAAGAGGTGGAAAATATTTGGGTTTATCGGAACAATTTGGAAGAAATAAAAGATCCATGCTTAGATATATTACAAAAAAGGTTAACTCCCGTATCTCTGGATGGCAATCTAGACTCCTATCGCCTACGGGCAAAGAAACTCTCATCAAAGCTGTGGTTTTTGCATTACCGGTCTATTCGATGAATGTTTTTAAGTTACCTAAAAAAATCTATCATTTGATTGATAGATCAATGGCGAGATTCTGGTGGGTATCCTCCAACAATAAGACGAAAGTAGCATGGATTTCATGGAAAAAGTTAGCAACTCCCAAGTTGAATGGTGGTTTGGGTTTTCGCGATTTTTAGAAATTCAATCAAGCTCTCTTAGCTAATTTATGTTAGAAATTAGTACATAGACCGCATTGTCTTTTTTCACGGATCCTAAAAAGTCGGTATTTTAGGAAGGGGAAATCATTATCAGCTAATTTAGGTTCTCGTCCGTCTTTTGGCTCGCAATCAATTTTATTTGGCCGTCATTTATTAACCACGGAGCTACATCATATTATTGGTAATGGTGAATCTGTATCTATTGGAAAAATTGGTTACCAATTTCACCTCCCCCGTGCTCCCAAATTATTAATTTATACAAATCCATGTCTCACGGTGGATTTCCTTATTAATAAGGAAACAGAACAATGGAATGTCGATATGATTAAGGATCTTATTGAGAAAGATGATCATCATATTATTCTGAAAATATTTTTACCCGCAACTCAAACATCAGACGAATGGTGTTGGAAATACACTCAAAATGGAGTATATACAGTCAAATCTGGATATCGTCATACAGTTTAGATTAATAACAATGACTCCATCGCATCTCAACCAACTCTTGCATTTCATGCGGATTTAGCTAAAGATATATGGTCTATGAAGATTCTGCCTAAAATAAAACACTTTATGTGGTGTTTACTATCACATGCACTTCCTGTAAAATCTATACTATTTCGGCGGAAAATAATAGTCAACAATAGTTGTCATCGATGTTGCAACGTTGAGGAAACACAAATCAATACTTTTCTACACTGCTACTATGCTAAGATGGTATGGAGAAAAATAGGTATTCTCACTCCATCTATTGATCGTCTGGATATTACTATTAATGATTTTCTACAGTATTTAATCTCAAGTTACAACCATATTGATTATGAGGTTCCACAAAAATATATTGCCTTCTATATCCTGTGGAGAATCTGAAAAAATAGGAATGGTCTTATTTTTAACAAAGAAGATGTTTCAACCAAATCCCTACTCCAAAAATGTCAAGATGATGTTCAAGAATGGTCAAATCTCAAGACAAATACCGAAATTCAGCAATATGTTCCGAACGCAACTATGATTACATATTGGGTACCTCCTCCATAAAAATGGGTTAAATATAATTATGATGCAACCCATCGGGAAGAAAACATTAACTCCGGCTTAGGATGTACCATATGGAATAACCATGGATATTTTTTTTATGAAATTGATCAGCGTTCCTATGTAGAGCACAATAGTTAGGGGTTGCTACAAAAACTGGAGTGATAATTCACAACGAGGGCTCATGCGGAGATAATTAGGTAAATCTGGGAGGATGGAAAATAAGGATCAATATCTTACCCTTGAACTTGGTACGACATACGTAATTCTTGGCATACAATGGCTCGAGACGTTAGGCGATATAAGGGTTAATTGGAATGAGCAAGTATTGTGCTTTTATTTGAATGGAACTCTAGTGACACCAAGGCGACATGAACATGTACAAAGCATATGTTTCTCTGTACATATTGATTACGGCACTTTATCAGTAGAACAAAGAGATTTTCCTAGCTAGAGTATGGAGGGCTACAGACTGATGGAGCCCATGACGTGGCGGAAAACCAAAATTATTTCAAGGGCTACTAGAAGAGTTTCATAATATCTTCCCTAAACCTCCTTCAAGGGAGAAGGAGCATGTCATTTTCTTGAAATCCAACACAGAGTATGTAAATGTTGGGCCGTTTCGATACCTACATGCGTAGAAAGTTGAGTTGAGCGTCAAATATCGTTGTGATAGTCGCCAAGATCATTCGAGAAAGCGACAATCTATTTTCCATTCCAATTTTGCTAGTCAATAAAAAGATGATAATTGAAGATTCTACTTTAACTATAGAGCGCTAAGTAAAACCATTGGACAACTTTTTGATTCCTATGATCGACTAACTGTTGGATAAACTACAAAGCTCGGTAGTGTTCTCGAAACTTGACATATGCTCAGAGTATCATCAAATTTGGATTCGGACATCTGATGTTATGAAAACTGTTTTCCACACTCATGATGGATATGATGAATTTTTGGTCATACCGTTCGGTCTTACTAACACACTAATAACATTTCAATCTATTATGAATTTTTCGTCTTTTATCTCTGCAAATTCATTAGTTTATTTTTTTATGATACTTTGATATACAACTCAACTACAATATGTTCTATATGTACTTCAACAACAAAGATTGAGGATATGAATCATGAATATGAGAGAATTCACTCTGACAAAAAATCCAAGAAACTACTGCATGCAACATCTTGGGAGGATTAGGTGACCAAAAAATTTTTTATAGAGAAATCACATGAAAAAGAGATGACATTGCAGAGAATAAATCTCACATTCGCATTATTCACCAAACTCAGCTCTAATAATTTCATTTCCATTAAAACAAATGACATATACTTTTGAAACATTCACTTTCCATAGTTCCAACTTACTTCGAAATGGTAAACTAGCTAACTATTTTCACTTTAGTACAATACTATATATAAATTTAAAATATTTGCTTGCATAAACACATATTTTCGACATCAAAATGCTAAAAATAATCATATATATATATATATATATATATATATATATATTTTTACGTAAAAAGTGTCAGCTCATTCGTAAATCGGAAAAATATGATTGACCAAACCAATTTAATATCCAATTTTTTTATTAAGTTGTTTTACATCCAACATTAGTCAGTTATAACTATTGACTAACTTTGTACCAAAATAGCTTGATCTACAAAAAGTTGGAATGTTTTGCCAAAACAACAAAAGTTAGTTTTTGACATCTCCAAATAAATGATTTTTGAACATATTACATTATTTTATTATTTTATTTTTACAAAACATGTGATTTTTCATATAATATGTTATTTTTCTACATGGAAATCTAATTTCACTATAAAAACAATAGATCAAAAATACAATTTTACAATATAAATGAAAATTGTATTTATTTAAATTTTAAACATCAGTTAAAAATATGATAATAAGTAGTGAGAATACTGAGAGAATATTGAGAGAATGAGAAAAAACTTAAATTAAACTATATACTTTTTTGATAAATAATTAGTATAAATAATTGAGTTGAGATTTATTCTTTTAACAATAATTTAAGAGATCAATATCTTTAATATTTAATTCATAATAAATATTGACTAAATAATAATTCATTTTTATTTTTATTTTTATTAATTCTATTCCCATTACAATAATTTTATTTTTTGGTATCTCTAATCTTTACGGTTTATAAAAAAGTTAGAAAATTTTTTGGTGGAAATTGTTTATATAGTTTATTATTTTTTTGACATTTTTCTCTTTAAATTTATGTGTAAAGTTAAAATATTTTAAAACTTTATCCCTTTCCATTCTAAACATTGATTTAAACTTACATATTTGAGTTGATATAGTCGTGTCTTACAACAATCATACCAAACCAACAAATACAAGTTGACATTTGTTCGAGTCAACACAACATTACATGCAATAGAAATATCAATGGTTAGCACGTATAAATTCATGTCAAGCTGACAATAAAAAATTATTAAGCAAACACATGCCATTTCAAAAATCAACTACATTATTAATTAAGAAATTATTTTGAATTAAATTATCTTTTTTATATAATAGAAATATGACAACCATAAACATGGAGTGTGTTAAAGACTATATACAACACCAATTTAATAATGTTTATAAACCATTTCAAACTTCTCTTTTGGACATTGTCGTATTTTAGATTTACAAGTGTATATATATATATATATATATATATGTAAATATGAACTTGTTCAACACATAAAATCATCTATAAATTGAGCTAATATATCTCATAGATTTCATATACAAGAAACAAAAAAATTTCTTTTCATTGAATCGATTAAGTTAATATATGACAATGAAGAATCTCTCATTTCTTGCAACTTTCACTATCTTGGCTTTAGCATTTCCATTAGCCATTGCTTCTGATCCAAATCCTCTTCAAGATTTCTGTATTGGTGTCAATACCCCAGCAGATGGAGGTATATATATGTATTCTCACGATCATCTGTTTTTAATTGATGTATCAATATTCCTTAAACTCTTTTAATCATTTCGTTATTATGTTTATTAGTGTTTGTGAATGGAAAGTTCTGCAAAGATCCAAAGCTCGCCACAGCGGATGACTTCTTTTTCACAGGACTTCAGAATGCAAGATCCGTAGCTAATGCAGTTGGATCGAATGTGACAGCTGTTAACGTTAACAATCTTCCAGGACTAAACACACTTGGAATCTCAATTGTCCGTATAGACTATGGAGTAAATGGACAAAACCCACCTCACACACATCCACGTGCTACTGAGATTTTGTATGTTGGACATGGAACTCTTTTGGTAGGGTTTGTTACATCAAATGGAGATGGGAATCGTCTCTTCACGAAAACACTTAAAGAGGGTGATGTATTTGTGTTTCCAGAAGGACTTATCCATTTCCAATTCAATGTTGGACGATTTCCAGCTGTTGCATTTGCTGCTTTGAGTAGCCAAAACCCAGGTGTTGTGACTATTGCTAACACTGTGTTTGGATCTAATCCGGCAATAGATCCCAATGTTCTTTCAAGAGCGTTTCAGTTGGATCCTAAAATTATTTTGGATCTACAAGCCAAATTCTGATAATGAAATAACATATATCAAGAACATTATCTATTTATTACCAATAAAGAATAATGTAATTGTGTTGCTTTGCTTTCATTTTATGTATTTGTCTAAATAAAGATAATTTGTTCTTTCATTGTAATGTAACATTGTTGGTCATTGTTATGATGCATTTTTTATCTTCCAATTTTTCAAGAAATTAATCTCATTAATATATTGGCTGAAATCACAAAAGACAAATCTAAGATTGTTGATTCAAATTTATGACTCTCGATTCTTTTCAACCATATTTGAATATAACCATTATACTAAGAATTCAGAGATTGGTGTATATTAAGAACCGAACAACTAAAATACATATATATAATAGATAATTAAAAGAATTGTACGAAAAGATATATAATATTTTTGAAAGAACCTCTTGTCGAGGAGTTTGTGGAGTCTGATGATATTATGAATTTTTGGTCATACCGTTCGATCTTACTAACACACCAACAACATTTCAATCTATTGTAAATAAATTTTTTTTGCCCTTATCTCTGCAAATTCATTAATTTATCTTTTGATCATACTTTGGTATACAACAAAAGCATAGAAGATCTATACGATCAACCATGGCAGTTCTACATGTACTTCAGCAACAAAAGATTGAAGATATGAATCTTGAGATTGAGAAGAGTTACTCTAACAAAAGATCCAAGAAGCTAATGCATGCAACATTGTGGAAGGATTAGGAGACCACATGACTCTAAATTTTTGTAAAGGAATCACATAAAAAAAGAGATAATCATTGCACGAAATGAATATGACATTCACATTCTACACCAAACTCACCTCGAATAATTTCATTTCCAGTGGAGCAAAGGACATATGATTTTGGAAAATTCACTCTCCATAGTCCCAACATACCTCCAAATGGTAAACAAACTAGCTATTTTCATCGTACAATATTATATATAAATTTAAAATATTTGTGTGGATCAACGCATATTTTCGACATCATAATGGTAGAAAATAATCAAATATATATTTTTGATTTGAAAATTTTTACCTCCTTCGTAAAAAAAAAATATGATTAACCAAACCGATTTAATATCCAATTTTTTTATTAAGTTGTTTTACTCCCAACATTACTCAGTTATAACTATTGACTAACGGTTATATTAAAACAATTTTATGAACAAAAGTTGGTTTTTTTTGCCAAAACAAATAAGTTAGTTCAATGATTTCTTTATCATATTAGATGATTTTTATTATTTGATTGTTACAAAACATGTGATTTTTCATGTACTATGTTATTTTTGTATATGGGAATCTAATTTCACTATAAAAAATAGATACAAAAAAAAAACAATTTTGCAATATAAATGAACAGTGTATTTATTTAAATTTTAAACATCAATTAAAAAATATGATAATTAAATATGATAATACTGAGAGAACGAGAAAAAATTAAATAATTAAACTATATACTTTTTGATAAATTGTGAGTATAATTAATTGATACAAGTCCTTGAATGGATTTGAGATTTATTATTTTAATATTATTTAAATAGATCAATATCTTTAATTAAGAAATTCCAAAAATAACACAAATAATTATGTAAAAATATATATTTATTATAAATAAATTATACATAAATTTAAAACATTATATTTGGGTTTATTTTTTTCCAATTAGGAGTTAATTTGTTTCTATTAAAATAAAGTATTAATTTATTTTAATCTTAAGTTTGTGGTATTTTGGGAAATTTAAACTAATAGTGCTACATTTGTAATCAAAACTTAAAAATGCTATTTTTGTTAATCGCCTATATTTAACCGATAATAAATGTTGACTAAATAAAGATTCATTTTTTAGAGAAATTGACAATAATAGCACTCTTTTCAATTTTTATCCCAAATATACCATAAATTTAATATCAAAATATCTTAAAACATAAAGAAAAATTAAAATATAAATTGCAAAAAAATAAATCTAAATATAATATTTTAATTATAATTTATTTATGGTAAATATGTATTTTTAGAAAATAAGTTATGATATTTTTGGAATTTTAAATTTAGAATGCTAAATTTGCAATAAAAACATAAAATGTGATATTCTATGCTATTACTCTTTTTATTTGGATATTTTTAATTTTTGTTAATTTTATTCCCAGTTACAACAATTTCAATTTTGGTATCTCTAATCTTTTCGCTTTATAAAGAAGTTAGAAAATGTTTTGGTGGAAATTGTTTATATAGTTTATTATTTTTTGGCATATTTCTCTTTAAATTTAATGGGATAGCGAAATAGATTTTTTTTCATTGGGTGGGAAAGAAATATTAATTAAATCGATAGCTTTTGCAATGTGAGTGTATTCGATGAATATTTTTCAACTTCCACAAAGAATCTGCTCAGATATTAATAAAATGATGGCTAGGTCTGGTGGGGAACCTCTTCAGATAACAAAAGATGGCTTGGATATGTTTGAAAAGTATGGCTAAGTCTAAATTTACTGGTGGTTTGGGTTTTCGAGAACTAAGTACTTTCAATCAATCTTTACTTGCTAATCAATGTTGAAAATTGATGAATCAGCCAAATATCTTGCAATTTTGGGTTCTTAAAAGTTGATATTTTTGGAAAAGTATTTTCTTTGATGCCAAGAAGGGTTATCAATCATCCTATGGATGGACATCTTTGCTTTATGGTCGATCTTTATTGTCATCTAGATTACAATATTCTATTGGTGCCGAGCAGAACATCCCTATTGGTACACACAATTGGCTGTCTTTTTTGCCTCCAAAAACACCAAAATTATTGTCGTATACGAATCCTACTTTACTGCTATCTATACTCATTGATCCACAATTTCACAAGAGAATGAAGAAATTATTGGAGATCTTATTGAAAAAGAAGATCACAATCATTATATATAAGATATATATTCATCCGACATCCATGGAAGACAAGTTATATTGACACTATACTTCGGATGGAATCTATATAGTTAAATTATGATATCATCGAGCATTATTCCTACCAAATAAACAAGAACAACATAACAACATTTCATCTATGGAAAGTAACCTGGCAAAAGGATATTTGGTCCATCAATATAGCACCGAAAATCAAACATTTTCTATGGAGGATGCTTTCCAATGCAGTTGGACTAAAATCTAACTTATATATCGAAATATGATCATGGATAATCTATGTCCCATATTTGATCTTCATGAATAATCAGCGAGTCATGTTTTCTTTCAATGCTCTTATGCTGAAATGATTTGGAGAAAATTTGGATTTTCAACAATGAGTTTATATGGACCACAAATATGCATTCAAGAAAAGATACGATTAGTTATCTAAAGTTTTAAAGCTTTAGATGATGATGCGGAACAAAAATATATGCCTTTTTGCATAATTTGGAGACTATGGAATAGTAGAAATGCCCTCTTCTATAATCGACAAACATTCCTTTTGAGGACATTATTAAAAGAAGTTTTGAGGATATGAGTGAATAGAAATATTATGTTCTTACAACAATATAGCATCACCAGTTAACAATATCATCTCCAACACCTACCAATTGGATTCCACCACAACTAGGTTGGATTAAATGCAATTATGATGCAACACATTGTGAGGATAATCAACATTCAGGTATTGGTTGGATAATTAGGAATAATCAAGGAACTTTTCTCCATGGAGCAAGTGGAAAATTTCAAGGTCGACATACAGTAGTCGACATACAGTAATAGAAGCGAAATTCACAACGCTTATTTGGTCTATACAAACGGTTTTTTCTATGGGGTATATAAAAGTGGAATTTGAAGGTGACAATCTCCAATTAAATAAAATACTCAATGGAGAAATCAAAAATTTGAAGGTCCAAACCTATATGGATACTATCCGGAAATGGACATCCTATTTTCAAGAATATAAATTCTCATACAGAAATTGATGATCAAATCAGGTGGCACACAAGCTCGCGAAGAATTCATTAATGTCTAATTCAACTTGTTCTATTTATCATGTTTGTCCTTGTTTCTTACACTCTTTTGTATTTTATGATCAAGAATCAAGTAATTAACGTTTGCAAGTAATATATTATATAGTCGACAAAAAAAAAATTAAAATATATTAAAACCTTATCTCTTCCCATTCTAAACATCGATTTAGACTTACATATATGAGTTGATATAGTTGTGTCTTGCAACAATCATTCCAAACCAACAAATTCACATTGACATTTGTTCGAGTCAACACAACATCACATGCAATAGAAATATCAATGGTTAGCACGTATAAATTCATGTCAAGCTGACAATATAAAATTACTTAGAAAACATATTCCATTTCAAACATCAACTACGTTATTAATTAAGAAATTATTTTGAATTAAATTATAGTTTTTATAGAATAAAAATATGACCACTATAAACATGGGGTGTGTTAAGACTATATAAAACACTAATTCAATAATGTTGTTAAACCATTTCAAACTTCTCTTTTGGACATTTTGCATTTTTAGATTTACAAATGTATATATATATATATATATATATATATATATATATATATATATATATATATATGTAAACATGAACTTGTTCAACACCTAAAATCATCTATAAATTGAGCTAACAGATCTCATATGTTTCATATACAAGAAACAAAAACTTTTCTTTTCATTGAATAGGTTAAGTTAATATATGACAATGAAGAATTTTTCATTTTTTGCAACTTTCACTCTCTTGGTTTTGGCATTTCCATTAGCCATTGCTTCTGACCCAAACCCTCTTCAAGACTTCTGTATTGGTGTCAATACCCCAGCAGATGGAGGTATCTATATATTTTCTCTCGATCATCTGTTTTTAATTGATATATCAATATTCCTCAAATTCATTTAATCATTTCATTATTATGTTCATTAGTGTTTGTGAATGGAAAGTTCTGCAAAGATCCAAAGCTCGCCACAGCGGATGACTTCTTTTTCACAGGACTTCAGAATGCAAGACCCGTAGCTAATGCAGTTGGGTCGAATGTGACAGGCGTTAACGTTAACAATCTTCCAGGACTAAATACACTTGGAATCTCACTTGTCCGTATAGACTATGGAGTAAATGGACAAAACCCACCTCACACACATCCACGTGCTACTGAGATTTTGTATGTTGGACACGGAACTCTTTTGGTAGGGTTTGTTACATCAAATGGAGATGGGAATCGTCTCTTCACAAAAACACTTAAAGTGGGTGATGTATTTGTGTTTCCAGAAGGACTTATTCATTTCCAATTCAATGTGGGACGATCTCCAGCTGTTGCATTTGCTGCTTTGAGTAGCCAAAACCCAGGTGTTGTGACTATTGCTAACACTGTGTTTGGATCTAATCCGGCAATAGATCCTAATGTTCTTGCAAGAGCGTTTCAGTTAGATCGTAAAGTGATTTTGGATCTACAAGCCAAATTTTGATACTGAAATAACATATATCAAGAAAATTATCTATTTATTACCAATAAAGAATAATGTAATTGTGTTGTTTTGTTTTCATTTTATGTATTTGTCTAAATAAAAATAATTTGTCTCTTCATTGTAATGTAACATTGTTGGTCATTGTTACGATGCCTTTTTTATCTTCAAATTTCTCAAGAAATTAATCTGATTAATATATTGGCTGAAAACACGAAAGACAAATCTAAGATTGTTGATTCAAATTTATGATCATCGATTCTTTCAATCATTTTTGAATATAACCGTTATATTGTATTATTCTGAACATATATAAAAAGCTTAATAAAAAAATTTCACTTATAAAATATATAAACAGAAACGATCGATCAGATATGTTTTTATTGGCATAAATATATGTTATATATATATAGCAAGATGAATACATTTAAACAATTCAGAGATTGGTGTATATTAAGGATCGAACAACTAAAATACATAATATTTTTGAAAGAACCAGTTGCCGATGAACTTGTGAAGTCTGATGATGATGAGATCTTCTTCTTTATCGGTGAAATTGTGTCTCTGTTTACATTAGGGCTCAAGTAATTCATCCATCTTAACCTACAACTCTGGATAAGTTACAAGGTTCGGTAGTGCTTTCAAAACTTGACATATGTTCAAAGTATGCATTTGATGTTTCGAAAACTGTCTTCCATACTCACGATGAATATTATGAATTTTTGGTCATACCGTTCGATCTTACTAACGCACCAACAACGAATAAGATTTTTTGCCTTTATCTATTTTTTTAACATACTTTGATATACAACAAGAACATAGAAGATCAATATGATCAACTACTGCAGTGCTACATGTATTTCAACGACAAAAGATTGAGGATATGAATCTTGAGATTGAAAGGACTGACTCTGACGGAAGATCCAAGAAGCTAATGCATGCAACATTGTAGAAGGATTAGGTGGCCACATAACTCTAAATTTTTGTAAAGAAATCACACAGAAAAAAAGATGATCATTGCAGGGAATAAATCTCATATTCGCACATGCACCAAATTCACCTCCAATAATTTCATTTCCTTTAGAGCAAAGGACATATGTTATTGGAACATTCACTCTCTATTGTCCCAACTTATCTCGAAATGGTAAATGAGATAACTATTTTTATCATCAATACAATACTATAGGGCTGTTCGTTTCGTAACCGCAGGTTCCTGCGGCTGCATCATGCGGCCAAACGTTGTTTATTTGACCGCCAAAGATTCCTGCGGTTAAACGCTGCGGTCCACCGCAGAAAACTGTCGTCAAAAATTTTAATCGCTGCGAAATTATAGTGTTTGCGATCAAATAATTGCGATACAACCTGCAACGACAACCTGCGGCGATAACCTACGGCGATCAAACGAACAACAATATTGCAACGTCTAACCACAGCGTCTGACCACAGATGTCTGCGGCAGACAAACGAACAACGCTTATATATAAATTTAAAATAATAATGTTCCGCATCAACACATATTTTCAACATTAAAATGCTAAAAAATAATTAAATATATATTTTTTACCTGAAAAGTTTCACCTCCTTCATAAATTGAAAAATATGATTAACCTACCCGATTTAATATCCAATTTTTTATTAAGTTGTTTTACTCCCAACATTAGTCACTTATAACTACTTACTAACGTTTGTATTGAAACAACTTTATCAACAAAAGTTGGTATTTTTTTGCCAAAACAAAAAAGCTAGTTCTCCTTTTGACATCTCCAAATAAATGTTTTTTGATCATATTAGATGATTTTTATTATTTGATTGTTATAAAACATGTGATTTTTCATGTACTATGTTATTTTTGTATATGGGAATCTAATTTCACTATAAAAACAATAGATACAAAAAAACAATTTTGCAATATAAATGAACAGTATATTTGTTTAAATTTTAAACATCAATTAAAAATATGATAATAAGTAGTGAAAATACTGAGAGGATGAGAAAAAACTTAAATATGTAAACTATATACTTTTTGATAAATAATGAGTATAAATAATTGATACAAGTCCTTGAATGGATTTGAGATTTATTCTTTTCACATTATTTAAGTAGATCAATATCTTTAATTAAGAATTCTAAAAATAACATAAATAATTATGTAAAAATATTTATTTACTCTAAATAAATTATACATAAAATTAAAATATTATATTTGGATTTATTTTTTTCAATTTAAGATTTAATTTGTTTCTATTAAAATAAAGTTTTAATATATTTTAATTTTAAATTTATGATATTTTTAGAAATTTAAACTAATAGTGGTACATTTGGAATCAAAACTTAAAAATGCTATTTTTATTAATTGCCTATATTTAACTGAAAATAAATGTTGACTAAATAATGATTCATTTTTTATAGAAATTGACAAAAGTAGCATTTTTTAAAAATTTTATCCCAAATATAGATCATTAGTTTAAATTTCCAAAATATCACAACTTTAATATCAAAATATCTTGAAAATTCTTTTTAATAAATAAAAATTAAACTAAAATTGTAAAAAATAAATCCAAATATAATATTTTAATTATATTTATTTATGATAAATATGTACTTTCAGAAAATAAGTTATGGTATTTTTGGAATTTTAATTTTAGAATACTAAATTTGAAACAAAAACTTAACAATATATTATTTTATGGGATTACTCTTTTTATTTGGATATTTTTAATTTTTGTTAATTCTATTCCCAGTTACAACAATTTCAGTTTTGGTATCTCTAATATTTTTGGTATATAAAGAAGTTAAAAAGTTTTTGGTCGAAATTGTTTATATAGTTTATTATTTTTGACATATTTCTCTTTAAATTTATCGGGATGGAAAAATAGATTTCTTTCACCGGCTAGAAAAAAAATATTAATTAAACTGATAGCTTTTGCAATGTCGGTGAATTCGATGAACATCTTTCAACTTTCACAAAGAATTTGCTCAGATATTAATAAAATGATGGGTAGGAACCTTTTCACATAACAAAAGGATGGCTTGGATATTCTGGAAAAGTATGGCTAAGTCTAAATTTACTGGCGGTATGCGTTTTCAAGAACTAAGTATTTTCAATCAAGCTTTACTTACTAATCAATGTTGGAAATTGATGAATCGGCCAAATAGCGTGTTATTTAGGGTTATCTTCAGAAAAGTAATTTCCTTGATGCCAAGAAGGGTTATCAATCGTTTTATGGATGGACATTTTTGCTTTATAGTGGTTCTTTATTGTCATCTAGATTACAATATTCTATTGGTACCGGGTAGAACATTCCTATTGGTACACACAATTGGCTGCCTTCTTTGCCTCCAAGAGCACCAAAATTATTGCCATATACAAATCCTACTTTACCGTTTTCTATACTCATTGATTCGACAATTTCACAATAGAATGAAGAAATTATTGGATATCTTATTGAAAAAGAAGATCATAATAATATATATAAGATATATATTCATCTGACATACATGGAAGGCAAGTTATATTGGCGCTATACTTCGGATGGAATCTATACAATTAAATCAGGATATCATCAAACATTATTCCTACAAAATCAACAAGAACAACATAACAACATTTCATCTATAGAGAGTGACCTGGCAAAGAATATTTGGTCCATCAATATACCACCGAAAATCAAACATTTTCTATGGAGGATGCTTCCCAATGCAATTGGCTTAAAATCTAACCTATATAATAGACATATGATCATGGATAATCTATGTCCCAGATGTGATCTTCATGAAGAATCAACGAATCATGTTTTCTTTCAATGCCCTTATGCTGAAATAAAATAGAGAAAATTTGGATTTTCAACAATGAGTTTATATGGACCACAAACATGCATTCAAGAAAAGGTATGATTACTTATCTCAAGTTCTAAAGCTTTAGATGATGATGCATAACAAAAATATATGCCTTTCTGGATAATTTGAAGACTATGGAAGAGTAGAAATGCCCTCTTCTATAATCGACAAAACGTTCCTTTTGACAACATTATTAATAGAAGTTTTGAGGATGTGAGTGAATGGAAATATTATATTCTTACAACAATATAGCATCACTAGTTAACAAGATCAGCTCCAACACCTACCAATTGGATTCCACCACAACTAGGTTGGATTAAATGCAGTTATGATGCAGTTCATTGTGTGGGCAATCAACATTCAGGTCTTGGTTGGATAATTAGGAATAATCAAGGAACATTTCTCCATGGAGCAAGTGGAAAATTTTAAATTCGACATACAGTAATAGAAGCGGAATTCACAATGCTTATTTGGTCTATACAAACGGTTTTTTCTATGGGCTATACAAAGGTGGAATTTGAAGATGACAATCTCTAATTAAATAAAATAATCAATGGAGAAATCAAAAATTTGAAGGTCCAAAACTATATGGATACTATCCGGAAATGGACATCATATTTTCAAGAATATAAATTCTCATACAGAAACTGATGATCAAATCAGGTGGCACACAAGCTCGCGAATAATTCATTAATGTCTAATTCAACTTGGTCTATTTATCATATTTGTCCTTCTTTCTTACACTTTTTTTGTATTTTATGATCAAAAATCATGTAATTAACGTTTGCAAATAATATATTATATAGTCGGCAAAAAAAAAGAAAAAAGTTAAAATATATTAAAACTTTATCTCTTCCCATTGTAAACATCGATTTAGACTTACATATCTGAGTTGATATAATCGTGTCTTGCAACAATCATATCAAACCAACAAATCCACGTTGACATTTTTTCAAGTCAACACAACATCACATGCAATAGAAATATCAATGGTTAGCACGTATAAGTTCATGTCAAGCTGACAATATAAAATTACTTAAAAAACATATTCCATTTCAAACATCAACTACATTATTAATTAAGAAATTATTTTGAATTAAATTATAGTGTTTATAGAATAAAAATATGACCACTATAAACATGGGGTGTGTTAAGACTATATAAAACACTAATTCAATAATGTTTTTAAACCATTTCAAACTTCTCTTTTGGACATTTCGCATTTTTAGATTTACAAGTGTATATATACATATATATGTAAACATGAACTTGTTCAACACCTAAAATCATCTATAAATTGAGCTAATAGATCTCATATGTTTTATATACAAGAAACAAAAAATTTTCTTTTCATTGAATAGGTTAAGTTAATATATGACAATGAAGAATTTTTCATTTTTTGCAACTTTCACTCTCTTGGCTTTAGCATTTCCATTAGCCATTGCTTCTGACCCAAACCCTCTTCAAGACTTCTGTATTGGTGTCAATACCCCAGCAGATGGAGGTATCTATATATTTTCTCTCGATCATCTGTTTTTAATTGATATATTAATATTCCTTCAATTCATTTAATCATTTCGTTATTATATTCATTAGTGTTTGTGAATGGAAAGTTCTGCAAAGATCCAAAGCTCGCCACAGCGGATGACTTCTTTTTCACAGGACTTCAGAATGCAAGATCCGTAGCTAATGCAGTTGGGTCGAATGTGACAGCCGTTAACGTTAACAATCTTCCAGGACTAAACACACTTGGAATCTCACTTGTCCGTATAGACTATGGAGTAAATGGACAAAATCCACCTCACACACATCCACGTGCTACTGAGATTTTGTATGTTGGACATGGAACTCTTTTGGTAGGGTTTGTTACATCAAATGGAGATGGGAATCGTCTCTTCACGAAAACACTTAAAGAGGGTGATGTATTTGTGTTTCCAGAAGGACTTATCCATTTCCAATTCAATGTTGGACGATCTCCCGCTGTTGCATTTGCTGCTTTGAGCAGCCAAAACCCAGGTGTTGTGACTATTGCTAACACTGTGTTTGGATCTAATCCGGCAATAGATCCCAATGTTCTTGCAAGAGCGTTTCAGTTGGATCGTAAAGTGATTTTGGATCTACAAGCCAAATTTTGATAATGAAATAACATATATCAAAAAAATTATCTATTTATTATTAAATAAAAAATAATGTAATTGTGTTGTTTTGCTTTGTGTTTTATGTATTTGTCTAAATAAGGATCATTTGTTCATTCATTGTAATGTGACATTGTTGGTCACTGATACGATGTTTTGTTTAATCTTCAATTTTATCAAGAAATTAATTCATTAAAAACTTACTTATTTATACTTCCAGTCCATTAAAAACAATTATTCATATATAATTTTGGACAATTGATTAAAATAACAATATTTTAAGTTTTTGTTCCAAATATAACACTAATCATTTAAATTTTCAAAAATAACATAAATTTAATACTAAAATAATTAAAAACTTTTTTCTAATGAAAAAATTTAAACCCTAAATTGGAAAAATTGAATTCAAACATTATGTTTTAATTTTATATATATTTTATTTAAGGTAAATAATTATTTTTACATAATAATTTATGCTATTTTTGGAATTTTATTTTATTGTGTTAAATTTGAAATATAAAATTAAAATAATGATATTTTACAGTATTACTTATAATTTTTTATTTTTGCTTATTTAATCATATTATAGAAGACTTACCACACACACAAAAACATATCTTTACAAATAAATGTCACAAATGCAAAAATGTTATAATTTCAATGTAATAATTTGTCACGAAAAAATTTCAAATCTATATAGATAACAAGTTAGAACTATTTCAACACGATAATAATAATCATAATAGGTGTAATTTATTAGGCCGGTGGAAAACCGTAACATAATTGATCTTTGGTCATTGGTCAAGAAAGGATTCAACAGTGATAGATAAAAAAATTATGTGAACAGGTAAAATATTTCTTAATAATATTTGATACCTTATCTCTTCCACTTTTCAACAGAAAGTTGAAATAGTTTTGTCAAGTTGCTTACGGAATAATAAAAATATCAAACAAGTAAATTCACTTTAACATTTGTTACATTCCACTGAACATCAGGCCGGATCACAATGGCGACACGACCGCTAGGAGCGAAACAAGTCTAATGTGATCCGTAAAACAAGGGTGGCTTGGTGTTCATAAGAGATATCGAATGCTCTCTTATCAATAGCCAAAATACAACAAACAAACAGTAAAAATGACTTTAAGGGTTTATATTTTAGATATTTAGGTTTGGGATTAATATTTTAGATTCAGATTTTGATTCTTAGAGTTTAGAGATTAAATATAAATTTAAAATTTAAATTTGCCAGATTTATATATAACATCATTTAAAGAAGGAAAATTGATTAAAAAATAGTATTTTTTCTAAATTTTTGTTCCATATATAGCATTATTAGTTTAAATTTCCAAAAATAACAAAAATTTAATATTAAAATATTTTTTAAAATTTAATAAAGAAAAATTAAATCCTAAATTAGAAAAAAGAACTGAAATATAATATTTTAATTATATTTATAATTTATTTATGATAAATATGTATTTTCAGAAAATAATTTGTGATATTTTTGGAATTTTAAGTTTAAAGTGTTAATTTAGACAAAAAATTAAAAATGTACTATTTTAGGGTATTTTTTAAAAAGAAAATTCTAATATTATGTATACATTAACTTATACATTAACAAAATGATTTTCCTAAGATAACTGAGCTTGCTGAAAAAAATTTAGCAAATTATCCACAGAATTTTTTAAAAAAGTTGAGAAATTTAGGTCTTCAGACTTTTTCTTCATCTTTAATGTTTACAATAGATTAAAAGTTAACAACAATTTCATTAGAAAATTTCAGTGATTTATCATGTAAGTTTTAATAAGAAGTTCTCAATTTCAAATACTAAAAGAAGAACAAGATAATAAATACTCACAATGATTTTGGATTATCACAAAAAACACAATTAAAAAGGGTAAATATAACTTTTTTAGAATATTCGATTAAAAATACAATTCTACACCATATTCACAGAAAATACATGATTAAGGATTTCTCCTACTAGTAAATTTTTAAGAGTCTAAAATATTTTAAGGAGAGAAAAATCTAAATCATACTAAGCTTATGGGAAGATAATGTACCAAATATTGTGGTAGATAATATATCTACCATTTTTTCCTAACATTTTTAATATATTAATTAAAAAATATTTTTTTTAAAAACTTCATTTTTACATGTAATTTATAAATATGTCACGATAACGTGTCATATTATCATAACATATTAAGATAAATATTACATAATACATAATTTATTAAAATATTTACGAAAAATATATTAGACAAATATTTAACAATATAATATACGTAAATCTTTAATATTTTGATATAAATGTATTTTAACATAAAAGACAAATACAATATAAAAACATATTATAGATTTTGAAAAATTAGTCAGACAAAATGTATAACAAAATTTTTGTTTAATTAGATATTTATTATATTTATCATTTTTTATCTATTTAATAATATTATCTATACAAAATACAGATAATTTAAATTTATTGGATATGAAGGATCGTTGTCCGTTAAGAATTTGCAGAGAGAGGCCATTGGATGGTTCGAGAAAAGCTGCAAGGAGGAACAAGAGCGGAAGAAGCTAGCATCGGCCTGGTACTATGTAGTAAATACTAAAATTTTAAAAACTTATTTTAAATAAGAAATAAATTATGTACATATTTAATTTATATTTATTAAATAAATAATTAGTTTACATTAGATTATGCAATGTTTAAAACAAATTTTATTTGTAGCCAAAAAATAAAACCTATATCAAAGTCTTTTTTATCTTGAATATGAGATATAATATGGTTTTAGCATGTTGAATTAGCTTCAATTATTAAAAAGTTTTTGTTGTAAAATAGGATGTGAATTCAATTTTTTTTGCCACTACGATTATTTTTTTACCATCTTTTTCGTAGTGATTAAATTATTTACTATATGTGTCCCCAATAAAACAGTATAAAGTGACAAACAATTTGTGGTACAAATAAATCGACAAAAATGTTTTCTGTACAATTGAAAATGATCATTTTCTGCATTATAAAAGGATAGCAATCATGATAGTTTTTCTGTTTGTTTTACATGTTTTTTTGGCAATTTTAAAGCTTTCAGAAAATTGTCATCATTTATTGTGTTACAATTATTAATAACCATACTTACATTTCTTACTCCTATAAAGATTTTAAGTTTTTACCATCATATATCATCAGTTTAAGAAAGTGTTATAAATTGAAAATAAATTTATTTACACTCTAAGTGAACAAAAGAATAAATTTAAAGAAAGACATATACCAAATTAACCTTTAAGCTAAAAAATTTAAAAAACATATAATAGAGTAATATTTTAAAATACCACTTTTCAAAATTTTTGTTCGAGATCTACAACTATAAAATTAAAATTTCAAAATACAACAAATAATTATATAAAAATATTTCTTTATTCTAAAAAATTATATATAAATTTAAAATCTTATATATGTATTTATTTTTTCTAATTTAAAATTTATTTTTCTATTAAAATGAAGTTTTATTTCATTTTAATGTTAAATTTATGTTATTATAGAAATTTAAACTAATGATACTATTTTTGAAACAAAAATATAAAATATGTTATTTTAGGGAATTATCCAATATAATATTAATTTTGTGCAACGCGCGAATCAATTTTTAGTAAAATTATATGGAAGAATCATATAAAATTTGTTTACAAGATTATTCAATGGAAGACTAATTTTAAATAGAGAAACAGGAACATAATTAACAAAATTAAGTTGCTCATGATTATGTACATATGACCAGAAAAAAAATCTTAAACTAAAAGAAATTAAGGGTCAAATATAGAGCAAAAAAATTATTGTCTTCTCTTGTTTCTCTTCATATGCTTCTACTAGGTTCTCTGTACATTTATATTATTTTTACTAACAAAAAAAAGTTAGTATGGTGAAATCTTAAGATGGAAACCTTTTGGTGCAAAAACTCTTGGAAACACCATTATTTTCTCTCCTCCTTTTTCCTCCCATCTGCCATCATATTTATTAACATCAACACAAAGATTTCAGATCAAATGAAAATGTTAGATTTTTGATCAAAAATCTGACCTGTATCTGGTAACAAAGTAATGGAGGAAACTTGATATTTCAACAATCCCAAGTTCCTTGCCAGGACAAAGCCTTGTCCCACCTCCAAACACAAAGCATGAGTTTTGTGACTCCAAACTCTTCTCCTGCATTCACATATTTCATATAATATTTTTAAATTATAAAGTTGTGTATAGAGATAAGAAAGGAAACATAGACCACATTTTTAATTCACTCGTGTCACATTAAATATAGTCTTGATAATTCATACAAACTAGATTTAAATCTATGTCATATGCGGAGAAATATATTCACATATTATAGTTAATTATTATTTAATAAATCTAAATTAGTTATATATATATAATTTATTTTTTATTAAAATTTTTATTATGAAAAATTCAATATTGATTATACGTATTAAATAGACAATAAAATCATATTATACAAATAGATTTAAATTATTCCTAGTTTGGATAGACAATATTATTAAATAGATAAAAATTATAGATGTGATACATATTTAATTAAACTAAAACTCTGTTTTATATTTTGTCCGACTAATTTTTTTAAATCTTAAATATTTTATTTCTATATCAAAATACTTTTTATGTCAAAATATTATAAATTTACATATACTATATTCTTATATTTATTTAATGTCATTTTTATAAATAATCTATTCAATTATGTTTTATGTAATACAATGTGGTATATTTGTAAATCAAACGTTATTTTCTTTGTTAGATATTTCTAAGTTAATATATTATAGTTTTTAAAATACTAAATTATATACATTCAGTTATTAACCTTGAATAATACACTAATTAATAAGTTGGACTAATAAAATGTAACTGTAATTAATCTTAAATAACACACTAAAATACTTTTTTGAAACAAAATATTAAAATATAAAACGAGAAATGGATGGAGTAGAAATGTTACTTACCATCCATCTCCATGGATCAAAGGTCAATGGATCCTTGTAAATATTCGTGTCGTAATTAATTTCCCTTGTGTAAACGTAAATTCTCCATCCTTTTGGGATTAAATAACCTACAATTATTAAAGATTCATGATCACAATATTAATAATCATTTAAAGAAAAAATTCTTTATTCTGTCAAATTTATTGAAAAATAAAAACCATGAATGGCTCACACAAAAGAGTATGCTTTCGTAGCTGGATTTGGTTGGTATTCATAATACACTCCAAATCATTGATCTTTTTCTAAGGTCCACCACATGCTCACATTATTTCTCTCTTTTTTCCATACATTTAAAAAATTTACAAATTTTAAATAAACCCAACAAAAAAATTTAAGAAAAAATCAAATATATAAGTACCGGTGGACACCGGATTTAACCGCAAAATCCGAATCCCTTAACCGGACTAAGATGGATCAAAAATAAGTTAAACCAGTTATTTTAATTATGTAATGGTTTAAAGAATTAATTACTTTGTAACGAACAATAATCAATACTGTAACACTCAAAAATTAAATTCATAATTAATTCTATATGTGGAATTAATTGCGGATTATAGTATATGGGGACTAAAGGAGAGCTAAGAAAGCTCACGGGATGCTTCGGTATTTAGAAAAGATATTTAAAAATAAAAATAATTATTCAGAGAATATTCAGAGAATTTGTGTTAGAGTTGAATAAAATGCAAATTTGGTTCTAACATTACCGTTGATTTCCAAGTCACGAGTAGTTTTCCTGAGGACTCCATTAACGATTGTTGCTAATCTTGATGTCTCAAAAATTACCTATAACAAATTAATTACTTAATAGTGATTAAATTGTTAATTACTAATGACAAATTAGTGATAATGTTAATTACTCACAGCTCGAGTGAACTTCATTGATTTCACATCCTCCAAATCTAATGGTTCGTCTGGTCGTTTTCTTTCCCTTAAAGCCAAATGCTCTCTCTGCATTTCCAAAAACAAATAACCGAACCGGATTAAGCCGTACGTATAATGATTAAACCGGTTTTGAGTATTTCTTAAGGCTTACTCGAAGTTCTTGAAGAGCTTTTGGATGATCATGTAAATACTTAAGAGCCATCATTGAGGTCGTAGAGACAGTCTCGTAACCTGAATACAATATCGTCACGACTTGGTCTCTTATCTCTTCATCGGTTAGTAGATATCGGTTATCTTCATTCTTCATCAAGTAACCTAACATATCTGTGAATGTTTCTCCAGAATCTCTTCGTTCTTGCATCAGCTCTCTTAGCAACCTATCAATGTTCTTTCTTGCCTAAAAAAACAAACCAGTATGTTATTTTTCATCATTGAAATTTGCATTTTAACGTCGAGGTTAAGTGTTTTACTTACTTGGATTCCACAGCGATAATTTGTGCCGGGAAGATCGATCGGGACTGATAGAGTCCCAACAACAAGCTTGAAGAACGCAGTTTTGAATTCTTCAACAAGTGGTTGTCTTAAATTCCCAGCGATTTGTGTCAACGAAGATAAAAATGCCATCTTCACGAAGTTCACAGAAACAAAACCCAAAAACACATTTAAGAAGTAAACAAAATTCAGACATTAAATATTCTCAGATATAATCAAAGACAAAGAGAGACGTAAAACATACATGTTTGGTCTTATCTTGGATATCAATAGTCTGAAGTTCATTCCAGTGACCAAGATAGTTTCTCATGAAGTGATCAACTTTAGGCAAGATGTGATCTCTCATCATAGTCGAGCTTATTAGAGAGAGAAGTGAGCCTCTCATTAACCGATGGCTAGAACCATGAACCGCAGCGATATTGCAAGTCCCAAGAATGTCAAGCATCGATTGTGGATAACCAGGAACCAAACCTTTTGATTCGTTTTTTAAAATGTATCTATTAATCTCTGAGTCCATCGAGATTAAAGTTGGACAACCCAGAAGATGAGACTTGAAGAAACTTCCATATCTGGTTAATCCAAAGTTAGTAACTTAAGGAGAGAAAAAATGAAATCTTTATATGATTATCTAAGTTTGGTTACCGGAGTCTTTGGTTTCTCATGAAGTTGGGACCTTGTTTTAAGAACTCAGTGGTTTCTCCAAAGATTGGCCAACCCATGGTTCCAGGAGGGAGACCATTCTTTGTGTATCGCATTTGGTTCCATCGGAGAAGAGCAGAACAGAGCGAGACGAGGATAAAGACAAGACACATCATCAACATCACTATTCCCATCTCACTCTGTTTTCTTCTGTTGTATGCTCTGTTTTTTTCAAACTGGATCACACTGTTTTCTATCTTTGTGCTCTGTTTAAAGAGAAAGAGAAGGTTATGGGAATTGTGGTTGGGACTAGAGAGGTGTGTTTGCAAGTGTTTATATAGAAAGCTAAGTCAAGTGCAGCATGTTCTGAGTCAGAGAGAGAGAGAGAAGATTGATGATGGAATAAACAAAGATATAAACATATTCACCAACTCTGTATATTTCTTATTCTAAGAATATTTTGGTACACATGACTAATTTGTAAGACCAAATAATTATTCCATATCAGATTATAATTTATGAAAAAACATTGACCTATTAAAATTTAGTGGTTTTTAGAATACCCTTTAGAGTAATATTTATTTTCTTCATTACATATTATATAAACGGATAATAGACAAAAATAATACTATTTAAAATTTATGTTCTAAATATAACATTATTAATTTAAATTTTTTAAAATGGCATAAATTTAGTAATAAAATACGTTAAAACATCTATTTAATAAGAAAAAAACTAAACATTAAATTAGAAAAAGAGTCTAAATATAATATTTTTTATTATATTTGTAATTTATATATGTTAAATATGTATTTTCAGAAAATAATTTATGATATTTTTAAAATTTTAAGTTTAAAATGTTAAATTAGGAATAAAAATTTAAAAATATGCTATTTTAAGTTATTATTCTATATAAATTTTGTAGAAAACAATTTTGTGGTCTTTGGCTGTTTTTTTTAAGTTGTGATATATTTTTAATACAAAATTACAGAAATTGTATTTTGTCACTTACCTTTATAATGTCGGGTAGTAATGAATGACCAAAATTCTTCATTAACAAAGATAATTCAATTCCAAACATTTGTTTTTCTAAAAGAATCTTATTTGGGGAGAAGTAAGTGATCTAATAATTGCATCACCTATACGTTCATCTCAGATGTGTGGAGTTCGACTTCACCTGTACTCGTATGAATGTGTTAAATATTAATATAAATGTGTTAAATATTCGTATAAAAATATTAGATTATTGAGTTGGTTCGTTGTGGTTCCGTGACAAAATAAACTTATTTTAGTTAATTATAGTTTTATTAGCAAAGTAGTTAATAAAAAATTGTTAATCAAGTGACTTCTGGTCCAACAAGACTGATCCAATTTGTTCCATTAACATAGAAATTAGTAGAAATATTGTTGGTTAATTTTTTAAAAAAAAGACTCATGAAAAGGTCATAATTAAATAATAATGCAAAAATTATTTGAATACTAAAAAGGGTGAAGTTAGAAAGAGTAGAAAAATAAAGTAAAAAAACTACCAACTCATTCTTCAAGATCTTAGACATGAATAGTTGTTCGGTAGTTGGATGAAGAAGATTCGTCTTTTCAGTTAATATTAAAGTTTATGCTTTATAAGTGAATCTTGATGGGTTTTTATTATAAATTAATCTATTGTATTTATAATATAAATTGGTAGAAAATCATGCACATTTCTAATATATTAATTCAAGATCATTTTAACAAAAAAAAACCATATTTTACCGTGTGATATACAAATATTTCATGCTAATATATCATACTATTCTAACATATTAAAAAAACTATCAAATAAAACAAAATTTATTATAATATTTATTAAAATGACATTAGACAAATGTTTAACATTATACTATATATAAATTTGTAATATTTTGACATAAAAAACAAATAAAATATTAAACATTTTGAAAAATTAGTCAAATAAATTATAAAATAAAACTTTAGTTTAATTAAATATTTATCACATATATACTTTTTTACCTATTTGATAATATCATATATGTAAAATAAAGATAATTTAAATTTATTTGTATAATATGATTTCATTATATATTTCATTCATATAATCAATATTAAAAAATTATTTTTCAAACAATTATCAAAAAGCAAAGACTCATATTTGAAAAACTGGTGTCACTTGTCCGAATGAACGTAATAAAAAATAAATTATGTATATATTTAATTTAAATTTACTAAATAAATAATTAATTAAGAAAAATAATAAGAAATAGTTAATTATATAATATGTGAATATTTTTTCATGTAAAAATTTAATAGATTTAATAGAATAATACCCTAAAATAGCAACTTCTAAAATTTTTCTTCCAAATATAGTATCCTAAAATTAAAATCTCAAAAACAGCACAAATAATTATGTAAAAATATTTATTTACTCTAAATAAATTATACATAAACTTAAAGATTTATATTTGGGTTTATTTTTTCTAATTTAGTGTTAAATTTTTTCTATTAAAATATAGTTTAAATACATTTTAATCTTAAATTTATGTTATTATTGAAAATTTAAACTAATAATGATATTTTGGAACAAAAACTTAAAAAGATTTATTTTAGAAAATTGTTCAATTTAATATATATTTATTACCAAGCAAAATATGAGTAGAAATTTAATATATATTTATTCTGGTTAAATGCAATGATAGTAACTCAGCTCTTAATTCGGCGTTGGAGAGAGGCGTCACATATTTTATTTGGCATTCCCAACGTTACGTAATGAAGTTACTTTCTAACAAAAACAAATCAATTACAAAAAGGTTATTTCATTCTCATTTCATTTATATCTAACAATTTAAAACATCAATATATACTTTTGGGATTTCGAGAATCACATCCACCATTAAATTGTGCAAATATTTATGAAGGATGGTTTAGTAGGGTCCATTATAAATATTTTATAATTTAATCGTGGATGTAACTTTTATAATACAAATATGACTGTTTTTTTTGTATCCCGAATTCAAATTCTTTCGGCAATAGAAATTTTTTTTTTGAATTGAAATATAAAAAAAAGACTGATCCCAAACACTGGAAAAACTACTGCGTTGTTCGTTTATTTGTCATAGCGTCTGTGGCATCGATCTATGGTCAGACACTCCAATGAATGCTATATTATTATTGTTTGTTTGATCACTGTAGGTTGTCATCACATGTTTTATCGCAATTTTTTTATCGCAAACGATATAATTCTGCAGCAGTTAAAATTTGTTACCACAGTTTTCGACGGTCGACCGCAGCGTTTGATTACAAAAACCTACAGCAATCAAACAAACAATATTTAACGGCATGATGCAGCCGAATCTTCATACGGATATGAAACGAACAACCTTTACGTATCAAATATCATAAATTTTCACGATTTAACAAATATTTTAAAAACAAAAAGTATTAATCATTCAAAAAAATTAATACTAAACAAATAAATCTTATTAAGTGATATATATATATATATATACATGTAGTAAGAAAAATAGGTTAAACAAATATTAATTACTGCTTCCATTATACAAATCTCATTTAATATTTTGTACACGGATTAAGAAACTAATCAATGATACTATCAAGAACATGTGAATTTTGGAATTATCTTCTATTTTATAAATTTTGAGAATTAAAATTAAAAGTAATATTAATGAAAATTTTATATTGAATTTAAAACAAATATTCAAAAAAAATTTCTAAAATGATATTCATACCGCAACAAATGGAGTATGATATAATGGTTTAGTAATTAGTATTGTTATAAGTTTTTGGTATAATATGGTAGGATATGGACCAAAATTAAGATTAACATCCCTAATATATTATTTGAAAAATATTTTAAAAAAATAACATCCTAACGTGTTATTAATAAAAATATTATATTGACGTGTTATCACCACACTAAATTTCAAATAAATATAGAAATAAGTTTAAATTAATATAATAATTATAATATCTGTTATTGTTATTAATTTGTTTTTAAAATTAATATATTTTATTAAATTAATCAAAAAAATATTATTAAATTTGTAAAAGTAATAACTTTATTTTCTTAATTTACATGTACAAAAGTTAAGGGTAAATGTCTAAAATAGCACATTTCTAAGTTTTTATTCCAAAAATAGCATCATTAGTTTAAATTTCCAATAATAGTACAAATTTAAGATTAAAATGCATTAAAACTATATTTTAATAGAAAAAAATTAATCACATAAGTATTTGTGATATTTTGGGAATTTAATTTTATGATGCTAGATTTAAAAAAAAAACTTTAAAAAGTGCTATTTTAGGATATTACTCAAAAGTTAATATTAAATATATTTAAAATAAAATTTAAAATTATAGAAATATTTAATTTATATTTACTAATAAATAATATTATATAATTTAAGAATATTTTACTCATTAAAAACGTGAATATAAATCTAGTTCAAGATTAATAGCAAACATATAATTTTGTCGTTATATGGATTTACGTGTTTAAGAATAAATGTCTTACATGTCAAAATAATAAAAAAATAAAATGTTTTCAGTTAAGTAATTCCGTTAATTTTTAATCTATCTTCTACTGGTTTCCTCACATACATAATAATGAAGTTTTAATTATCTATTTTAAATTCTTCTTTCTCTTTTTTTTGTAAGAAAAGACATTGAAGAAAGAGTACGTGGGGTGAAGGACAGGCACATGGGGTGCCACCAGAAAATTAACTACAAAAAAGCTAGAAAAAGAATTTCAATATTTTCTTCAAATTGGTTTCTTTATGACTTAACAAAGAAACTTCACGTTTAATTTCTAACAAATATATCAATTTTTACATTAACTTGCTACAAGACACACATCCTTTCACATCCTCTCTCTCTCTCTCTCTTCCATAATACTAAGTGCAGTTGTGATAAGACTAAAAGTTACATAAAGTCAACTTCATGTTTTATAAAATGAATTTCTTCTTCCAAAAACATTTTTACCTACTTGTAATTCTGTGAACATTACAATGACATTGATATTCTTGTGACTCCTGCCAAGTTCTTACATTTTACAACATCATCAGGTTTGTTCAAACTGCAGGTTTGTTCAAACTGCAGGTTTGATTTTGGTCTGCCATTGAGTTATTTTTAAGGTATATGTATACAAGTAATCTACGCACATTTGTAAGCATACATCATATACGATGTTAAATCCTGTCTGCAAACAGTCGAACAATCCAAATCAAAAACTTAATTGTCTCACAAAAATCCGTTGTATGTTGCAAGTGGGTTTTGCCCCCAAAATCGAGTTCCGCTTAAATTGAAATCGGCTTAATAAAAACACGTAATCTCGCAATACTGATGATTTTCATCGATTTCGAGTAGTCAAAAGATTTTTCAAAATGTTTGAAATCGTCGGATATCGATGACGATGTTGGGCATGTCGAAACAACATTTATAAGCATTAATATGACATTTATAACAATGATCTTAGAAAATTTAACAAGTTAGAAATGTATAAAAAAAATATTGTTGACTTTAAATAAAGTATCTATTGCTCGTTATATTGGTACTCGCAAAACTAACACATATCAATATCATCTCTGCTTTTTAAATTGAGATCGTATTTTCTAGAAACTAAATTTTACTGTGTAATTCTGATCGGAGAATACAGGTTCAACCAAAAAAATGTTTTTTTCATCTCGTTAACTTAGCATCGGTTGCTCTTCTTCGGCTATTTTTTGCTCGATGGCAGTACAATGAGTTGATCTTTCCTTGGTTGTTCTTTCTTTGTAGTGCGAGTTAGCGACTCAACTTCGTTGGATTTCTATGTCTCTTTCCTAGCTATCCCAAAGATGGAGCTCTAACCTCTATCGGCAATGGGTAATCGTCTATAGCTCCGACATAACAACAAGGTAATGGAGTTCCTCCGCTAAAGAAACATCCTCTAAGATATGGTGCATCGCACTACTCCGTTTTGATGGATTAGGCAGTGAGATCATATTACGTTTTGCATAGAGCAAAATATTTACATATTATTATTATTAATTATTTATTTTATAAATATAAATTACATATGTACATAATTTATTTATTATTAAAAATAATTTTTTAAATTTTTAATTTTTGATTATATAAATAAAATATATAATAAAAACTAGATTATGCAAATTAATTCAAAATTGTATATATTTTTGATAGAAAATATTATTAAATAGGTAAAAAAATATAGATGTGATAAATATTTAGTTAATCTAAATTTTTATTTTATATTTTATTTGACTAATTTTCTAAAATTTCTAATATTTTATTTTATATTGTATTTATAAATTAGTCAAAATATTAAAGATTTAGATATAGTATACTGTTAAATATTTATCTAATTTCATTTTCGTAAATAATGTATTATATAATATTTATTTTAAAATATTTTTTATGAAACGTCATCGTGATATAATTGTAAATTATACGTAAAACAAAAATTTTTTTTACTAAAATATTTTTCAATTAATATATTAGAAATTGACAAATATAAAAAAAAATTGATTTTAGAATATGAAAGAGTATGGATAGCTAAAAATTCCATGTTCGAATCTGAATTCAAAAAGTTTCGTCTATATTCTTAAAGAAACGCCTCTTCGGTATTCCATTGTATATCTTTTCACTTGGATTCAATAAAACCATTCTTCTATTATTTATTCCATTTATTCCTTGAATTTAAATATTTTTTATGGATGGACAATTCTCTGATTTGTTATAAACTTTATGTTTTGTATTTTGACAAATTGTTAATGAAATAAAAATAGTTGTGATGATTAAGTGCACGTGTGGGTGGGGCTATTGGTTTCCACGTACTCGTGTCTACATTCACTGAAGTTGACCTCTTTTGTCTCCCCCTCACTCTTTTTCTCTTATTTTCTCGTACATTCATATTTAATTAATTAAAACTTCATATGTTCTAGTTTTGACACGAGTTAGAGAAGTACATTAAGACATTTAATAACCAAACAAAAACTGTTTAAGAGAAAACAAACTACAACTAAGGCCTAAAATCATTACAAGGAAAGAGATTTAATGGCCAATCGAGACCGGAAATAAAAGTTACAGTTTACACAAAGGAATTAATTCTGGAAAATACAGGTATCCCTCTCAAGCCGGTGAGATCCGTCCTGCCTAATTCGCTCTACAACAGATTTAAAATCTTTTTCATAAATTTTTTTAATCCGTAAAATCTACGAGTTATTTTTTATAATCCGTACTCGTTTCGCATTAACCTGACATGTTTAACGGACGATCCACGATCCGTTTTATTTAATTAATTTTTTAAAAATATTTAAAATTTGGTCAAAATATGTCAAATTGGTTTATTAGTTTTATAGTTTTGGTTAATTGATGTAGGTAAAATTGGTTTGAGAATAAATTGGTTTGGTTCTAAATTGGTTTGGGTCTAAATTGGTTTAGGTTTAGGTTAACTATTTTTGACCTAAAATTAGCGAGTACCCGTTAACCCGTAAAATAATAAAAGAATATGCATCCACTCCGTTATAACCCACACCCACCTTGTTTATAGAATTTTTTTATATTTGATCCGTATCCGTTTCATAACAGGTCAAACAGGATAGGACCCACGGGTCAAGACTCAGAATTTTAGGTCAGGAACTATGGTACGAACTATGGTCTGAACTAACTTGGAGAGATCCGAATTCACACGGGTGTCCTAGTATTACTTTTTTTAATACCATATTACTAGGTATCATATGAATAGGCAGACCAAGTAAAAATTGACAATACGTAGCGGTCAAACCGATTTGATTTGAATTCTGGTTCATATTTAACGGATGTGATTTTCTTTTAGTTCGGTTTAAATTTTATTGAAAGGTATTGGTTTATGTATTTTATTAAATTTAAGAAATCTAAATAAAATTTAATGATATTGGTTGTATAATTTAAAATATATAAGTAAGTTATGTGTTATTGATTATATGATTTATAAATTAATATACGAATAATTTGAAAAGAGAATTAAAGAATCGGTATAAGCTTTTTCCTGAGTAAGAAAATTTGCAATTGGATACAAATATCTTTGGAATGGTTGAAACGTTTTTAAAGCAAACAAAAATGGAGAAAAGTTGATTATATATGCACAATATAAAAGCAATATATACAATCTAAATAATTAAAAGTTTGATTTAAAATTTTTGTACTTTATCCTAAAAAATTTTAATTTTTCATTTTTACCAAAAATTTAGTTTTACATTTTTCCATTAAAAACGTAATTCTGTATTTTTTTAAAATGTAATTTTATATTTTATCGAAACAAGTATTTTTATTTTTGAAAAATAATATTAATTGCTAAATTATTATTAAATATATTTTAAAATCAATTGTACTTTAATAAAATAAAACACAAATGTGTTTAATAGGTTAATCGCTTTTAATAACAGAAATTTTTTGATAAATAAATTTTAACTAAATATTAATTTAAATTCATTGAATTCAAATCTAATAAGGAAATTTAAATTAACACTTATGCATATAAAATTCATTAAAAATCCGTTAATGCGAAATCCATTCATTCGCAAACGAAGCCTTATATATAGATTACGGCCCTAATTATTACATGCTGTATACGATAATATGATAGCAGTTGTACGGTGTACGTAATAGCGGTACACAATAAACTAAAGAAGCCCAATATATGCTCAATAATATGAAATTAAATTTCTCTATTTTAAAGGAATACTTTTTTCACAAACTATATTATTGTCTTCATTCAAAATAACAAAACATATTTGTTTTGTTATGTTTTGATATCAATCTTGTTAGTTTGGTCGCTGCAGGCGACTGTAACTGTGATCAACACTGCAATTACGACTGTAACTGTTTGTTTGTTTTCTGTCAGCGGTTGTAGTTGCGATTGATCGTAGATTTTTAATTGTACCATTTTTTTAATCAACGATTGAAAAATTATGACGCATGACACAACATATGACTGTTGCGTCTCGCTGCAAATAGATACGGTAGATAAACGAGTAACAATCTGTAGCAACCGCAATTTACAAACGAATATTACCATTATATTTTAAGACTTTTTTTCTTGGCAAATTTATTAAAAGTGTTTGGTTTTTATACGAATAAACGAAATTAAGTTGTAGAAGAATTTTGAAAAGAAAAAATAATGAACCGTATCAGCCGCAATTTACAAACGAACATTCCCATTAGATTTTGATTTTTTTCTTGGCAAAGTTATTAAAAATGTTTGGTTTTTATATGAATAAACGAAATTAAGTTGTAGAAGAATTTTGAAAAAAAATAAAAATGAACTGTAGCTAGCAGCCGCAATTTACAAACGAATATTATAGTTATATTTTGAATTTTTTCTTGGCAAATTTATTAAAAGTGTTTGGTTTTTATACGAAAAAACGAAATTAAGTTGTAAAAGAATTTTGAAAAGAAAAAAAGAATGAACTCTATGGACTTTGGAAACATGGTAATAAGTTTTCGAAATAACGCAATATTCATGTCAACGAAATTACGTTCAATGGGTTTTTAAAAAAAAAAAAAAAAAGAAGGTTTTCGTGTGTGTGACAAAATTGTGGAAAAACAATGACTTTCAAGTACGTAAACGTTATACTAATGTAGAGGTACAAAAATTAATCATAATTAGCATTCAATTTGATATGTACGTTTGCATACGTACATCATATGTACTATGAGGTTTGATTTATTGATTTAGGGTTTTCGTTCGATATTTGTAAGTTTACTGTATGTTATAATATTAATACCCTAACACGTACACCACATGTATTAGAGTTTAATTTAATTTCTCCTGATATTATTTAATGCTAAAACACAAAAAAATTAATGTCCTTTAACCGTATAATTTTTTCTATTGCATTTAAAAGAATATATATATATATAAAAAGAAAATATAAAAATTCAAACCCCACACCTATACAAAATGCATTACGTATAAAAAATTTAATTAATTATGATGTTTTAAAATTATTAATATATTATATTGAAAAATATTTTTAAAAAGTAATTTTATTCTAACGTTTTATTAACAAAAATATTACGGTAACATTTTATCACCACAATAAATTTAAAATAAATATAAAAATAAATTTAAATTACTATAAATTTGGTTAAAAAAAATCAATATACTTCACTAAACTAACTAAAATTTTTTTATTAAACTCATAAAAACAACTGTTTTATTTATTTAATTTAATTTATAAATAATTTCAAATAAATATATAAATAGATTTAAGTTATTAGAATAATTAAAATATATCCCACTCATATTAATTTGGTTATAAAATCAATATATTTTACTATGAAATCAATTACATATGTAATTTATTTAAGTTATACAAATAATTTTTGAATTCAATGACATAATAATATATAATTAATAATATTATATATATAAATTTAAATACATGATAACAAAATAATTCAAAATAAATTGAATTATGTATTAATAGATAATTAACATATAAATATTTAAATATGTTTATATTCAAAATATTAAAAAGATCAATTATATAAATATATAATTTATATGTATTAAATAATTAATTTATTATAATATACAAATATTTTTTTCCTTGTGTAAAGTGAAAGTCTAAATGTAGTTGTGTTATTATTTGGCGTCTAAAAACCTTTGTTTTATGATTTTTTCCAGTATAAACCTTTATTTCCTACCTTCATTTCTTTAATATTTTGGGGGTTCTATTTTTTTTTTATGTAATAAGATGACATACTTTCCAACTCTAGCTAAAATTGATAGATACATCAAAACAGTTCCTATTAGAGTAAACAGTTCCTATTAAAGTGTGAAATATCGCACATCCTAAGTTGTGATATTTCTATACTAGTATACATGATGCATATGCCACTGTATTTAATTTTGAGTTGAATGTTTATATTTTATAATATGTTATCAGAGCCTAATGTTAATACGACATGTGATTTTTCACAAAAACGGTTTTTCACATTGTAAATGATACGTATAACTAGTCGGTATTGTCGTGGTATGTTTAAAATATTGGTGTGTGTCCCGCCCATATCTCGAACAAGTGTATTAGAGTGTAAAATATGTTACATTAGAAATTTACACTGGTATCTTTTAAGATTGTATGACACTGATTTTTGCATATTTATTTCCTATCATTATTTCTTTAATATTTTTGGGGGTTCTATTTTTTTTTGATGTAATATCAAAATAAGATGACATACTCTCGAACTCTAACCAAAATTGATACATACCATCAAAAGAGGTCCCAATCAATCTAATTAGAAATCGGTCATATCTAAAATTAATTCAGCTAATTTAAATTAAAGTCAACCTCATAATATGATATTATCGAAATTAGTGATTAGATGAGTCACATTATCTCGAGATGAGATGTAAAGAATACAAAATTTAGATTTAATTTGACTAATATATAAATGATATATGTCAATATATTTAGTGTCAATTAGTTTATACATTTCAAACTTCAAATTCAAACTCAATTGACAATGCGTGAAATTATCTCATATGTTGTTCAAAATCTTTTTATATTTCCGACGTAGTGTATTTTAGCATGTCCATCAAAATAATGACCTGGCTAACAATTAATCTCGCTAATATATTATTATATGATTATAATTAATTTTAGTTTTTTGTCACTTTAAAATAAACATTACAATCATCAATCGGTTAGAAACTACATAATGTATTTTCAAACCAATGTGGTATTGAAATACTTATATAATATAGATAGAGTTTTTTAGTAATACCCTAAAATAGCATCATTTTAAGTTTATCTTCTAAATTTAGCACACTAAAACTAAAATTCCAAAAATAGCACAAATTATTATGTGAAAATAATTATTTACCTTAAATAAACTATATATAAAATTAAAACATAATTTTTAGGTTCACTTTTTCTAATTTAGAGTTTAATTTTTTTCATTAGAAAGAAGTTTTTAATTATTTTAGTATTAAATTTATGTTATTTTTTGAAATTTAAATGATTAATGTTATATTTAAAAAACTTGAAATAATCTTATTTTAGTCAATTACTCTTTTTCCGTGCTTCTTTTGAAAGTCTGTCTACGTGTATTTTGTTTTCCCTTGCTTGGTAGGTAAAAGAGAAATCTAGATATTGTTGTCAGATTTCCTTGAATTCCTACATCTCCGTTGTAAAAACAGATCATCCATTTGGGTTAGATATATAATTAATTTTAGTTTAAATTATCCAATTAATTTTAGTTCATATCGATCTCGAACTAGATTAATTATACATTTTTGATGGACCAAACTGATTTAAGTTTTAATTGGATAACGTGTGACTCGATTTTGATACTATATTAATATTTATAAGATTTTAATAGATTAACTTATATCATGTATATGTTGCTAAAAAATTTTGCATGAATTCGATGTGAAATATTCTTCACATCTCTTACAAAAATCTCTTTGAATTCCCCCTTTCATCTTGTGAGCCTATGTCATTATTTTTGGGTTGGATCAATGAAGCCCAAAACCTGAAAAGGAATAATTAACCTAAAGTTATTCTTCTCACGTAGCCTGCTAGAAAGGTATAAATACCCTTCTCCCAGTTTGAAGCAGGCCATCCCAAAAATTCCAACAACATGAAGACATCCTGTAAAAGAAAGAAAGGCAGTGAGCCATGTCAGAGAGAGAATCAGAAAATTAGAGGTGTTTTTCTAATTAGTATTTCTTTCTCTAAATTTATTATCTTGTAAAAGATTTATCAGATTGATAGTTCAAGTTTGTAAGAAATATATCTTACTCGAAAACTATTTTAAATGAAAATTTAGTTTAGAAAGTTTATTTCTTCATTTTTGTGTATATATTTTTATTTACTTCTATATAAAAATAATATTTGAATATATTAATTGAAAAAAATTTTAACAAAAAAAATCTACTTTAACATGTGATTTACAAATATGTCGTATCGTAACATTAGAGCATTTAAAAACAAATATTATATAAAATATAATTTACTACAATATTACGAAAATGACATTAGACAAATATTTAATAGTATACTATATATAAATTTTTAATATTTGACATAAAAGTCAAACATAATATAAAACATAATAGTAGGAATTCTAAAATATTAGTCGAACAAAATATAACACAAAAGTTTAGATTAATTGAATATTTATCACATTGATAATTATTTATGTATTTAATAATATTATCTATTCAAAATATAACAAATTTTAAATTTATTTATATAATCTAATTTCATTGTATATTTTATTTGTATAATCAATATTAAATTTTTTAAAAAATTATGTTAAATAAAAGAATATGTATATAATTTATATTGATTAAATAAATAATTAATTATAATGTATGAATATTTTTCGTCTAAATCTAATATGTATCTTAAATCTTATGTTTACGAGAATATAATATAGTCTTCCATAACGTTACTATCATCAATCATCGTTCGTTCTCAAACATATTAAAAATTAATTCAAGAAAAACTAATTCAAGCTGCTATGGAAACAATGATTTCGAAGATAATTCAATTAATTGCATTGTCCATCCTCTCTTTATAGTTTTTACGTTCACATTTATATAAACTGATGGTTTTATCAAATATAGAAACACAAACTCTGAAATTCATTTTATAAAGACAATCTTAAACTAAGGCAGTTTGATCTCACTAAACTGTTGGAGTGTTGGGCAAATGGTTTTAATAAAAACATCATTTTTTTAATAAATATTCAAATAAGATATTTTTAGCTTTCAATTAATTTATTCTCCGAGATTGTTAAACTGTAATTTTATGACACTTAATAATTTAAGTGCAAAACAATAGAGAAAGCAAATATAAATGAGAAAGAATTAAACAATACAACAAAATATGTTATTACTAACGACCAGAACTGTACTCGTTAAGAATACGTGTTCTCAATAGATTCCCAATAAAACCTGTCGTTCGGTACAATTTCGTTGCAAAATCAAATTTATCGGAAAATTTTCGATAATTCCCCGATGGTTTTCGATAATTTTAGTCCCAACAACTTATCAAAAACATATTTTCGGATTGAGTCTTGAGAGAATGATTCCGATGATTTCCCGAAAGAATAATTCCTGACGAAATTTTGAAGGAATATTTTCAATGGAATTTTGAAAAAAAGATTCCAAACAGATTTTTGAGATAATAATTTTCGATGGATTTCTGATTGAAAAATTCGACAAAAACCCAAAAAAATGTTTTGATGAATTTTTGATAATCTATTTTACTGATGAATAAATCCCCGACGAAATACCGACTAATTTATCTTCAAAATTAATTTTCAATGAGTTGTTTTAAAGGATCTTTAGTCATTAGAAATTGCTCTATTTACTGTTGTGTGTAATCATAAAACCACCAATTGTTTACATGAAGGCTTTAGGGTTGATTCCCCTTAAAATAGACATCGATATAACTTTTAGAGTGATTGGAAAGAAATTTATCTTTTGATGCCACAAACTAAATTGTTGATCCTTACATTTTTCAGACTCTGAGAAATATCCATGTGTAGTGTCCCTAAATCGCAATGTTTTTTTTCTCGATTTGTGGCCTCCATCATCTTTTGATGGTTAGTGTTCTATCCTATCCTAGTAGATCCTAGTAGGTGTGAAAGATTTGTTAAGCAGTCCTTCGCATAACCATGAGATTTGTTGTGAGTTTGTACCTCTCTTATGTGATATGGAAAATTGCATATCAATAGTTCATCCATGACATTGTGGAGTTATGTTATGATATGGTTCAAGAAAAGATAAGTAACTCATATATATAACCAAATCAAATTATTTTAAAACAGTTGGGTTCTCTTCTCACAAACCAAATCAGATTTGTGTAGAGCCGCCTGTCTTTGAGAGACAACTTCAGGTTCTGCAGAAAACTGATTCCTAGGAGAAGAATAATCTGAAAGTATTGTCTGTACTTTCTATTCTTTCCCTTTTCTTTCTCTGTCTTATTTCTTTCTTTTTCTGAGATGAGATAAACCTCAGTATTGTAGCCAAGTCTTTGATTGACTCTTCATGTTGTGCATTACGAGTTAGAAACCTTCTGTTTGAACTCAAGGCTTCCATGACTTACCTGATTCTTCAGCTCCAACCGTAATGCACCTGCAACATTAGCGTTGTTCGTTTGTCTGCCGTAGCGTCTGCGGCAGCGAGCTGCAGTTAGACGCTGCGGTTAGACGCAGCAATATTGTTGTTCGTTTGATCGCCGCAGGTTGTCGCCGCAGGTTGTATCGCAATTGTTTGATCGCAAACGCTATAATTTCGCAGCGATTAAAAATTTTGATCGCAGCTTTCTGCGGTCGACCGCAGCGTTTGACCATAGGAACCTGCGGCGGTCAAACGAACAACGTTTGGCCGCATGACGCAGCCGCAGGTTCCTGCGAACGAAAATGCCTATTCTTTCAAGAATTCAAACTACTCTTCACACCCAAAAACACCATTGTCAAAGAATATGGTTCTTAGAAAGGTCTATTTGCTAGGAAACAATTAGTAGTAGATATTGTACATCCGGTTAAGTTTGGTTATTTTTGGTTTATGCATTAGAATTGGTTTAGTTGGTTGTTCGTTTGTATTTAAGGACCATTGCTTTGTTTGTTATATCATAATGAAGAACTTTTGGTAAATCCTAATTCTAATTGGATTAGTACCGAAGTCATCAAAACCTAATCTTCTTTGAATAGTAAAAATCAATTATAGATGATAAACAAACAATGAGAACCGTGTAAAATAATATTAATAGAGATGACTATCTAGTAATAATACAATTTGATTAAAAATTATTTTATATGTTTGATATATTTACTGTATTTTAATAATTTTGATTTTCAAAAGTTAGTTTCAAATATTTAAAGATATGAGTTAGTTTTCAAAATACATAAAAATATTCGTGTATACAATAATAAATTATAATTTATTTAGTAGTCTAATATATATCTTACAATAAAAAAAGGAAAAAGTCCTTTTACTCGTTTATCCCTCAGAAAAAATAATGTGTTTTCTCCTTTATCGTTTGGGAGAAAAAATAAAGTAAACAAACTGAATATCCAATATTATTTTACATGGCATAATGCAATTTGATTAAAAAATATTTTATATGTTTGATCTATGTACTATACTATAATAATTTTGATTTTCAAAAGTTAGTTTTCAAATATTTAAAGATATGAGTTAGTTTTCAAAATACATAAAAATATTCGTGTATATAATAATAAATTATAATTTAATTTATTTAGAGTAATACCTAAAATAGCATTCTTTTAAATTTCTCTTTCAAATTTAGCACATTAAAACTAAAATTTAAAAAATAGCACAAATTATTATGTGAAAATAATTATTTACCTTAAATAAACTATATATAAAATTAAAACATAATGTTTGGATTTATTTATTCCAATTTAAAGTTTAATTTTTTTTATTAGAAATAAGTTTTTAATTATTTTAGTATTAAATTTGTACTAATTTTGAAAATTTAAATGATTAGTGATATATTTAAAATAAAAATTTGAAATAGTAATATTTTAGTCAATTGCCATTTATTTAGTAGTCTAATATATATCTTACAATAAAAAAAGGAAAAAGTCTTTTTACTCGTTTATCTCTCAGAAAAAAATAATGTAATTTTTCCTTTATCGTTTGAGAGAAAAAAATAAAGTAAAAAAACTGAATACCCAATATTCATAAAATCTTTATATAAATATAGAGTTAGTAATTCTTACAAACCCTAACACACCAAAATCAATGAAAAACTTAGAGCGAAAAGTGCATGAATCAGACAAAAAGCAAAGATTGATTCATTTAGGGAAAAGAGTTCAACAAATTGGACACGAAGACACAGAGTTAGAACTGAACATCTTTCAAGGATTCTTGATCGATGAAAAAAGTCTTACCCAACTTTACGATAGTCCTGAGTACTACAGAGTTATAGTATGGACAGAAGAAGAAACAGAGTATGGAACACAAGGGTTTAGGTCTTTCTATGGTGTATTGTGTTTCAATCAAAAACTTATGATTCCTTTGAATTTTCCTACAAATCGATATCTTTACATTGAATTAGTTAGAGGTTTGTCTTGGAAGGATCCAGGAACATCCTATGGTACTAATGTGATGGGTCGTGCAAAGGTTAAATTGCCTTCTTACAGTAGCGGTAGAGAGTTGTTCTTTAAAGTCGAACTTGTCGGTTTGAATAGTGATCGATGTTTAGTGTCTAAAGGATACTTAGATTTGTCTATGAAAATTCATAGGTATCCGATATTATGAATATTATTGAATTAGGTTATATATATTGGAATAAGACTTGGGTTTTTATTTTTGTTTTCTATCCTTTTGTATTATTTTTATGATAATTAATAATAAAAAAATTATAAGTTGTGTTTGATTTGATTATGCATTATCTTCTATATATTCATAGGGATGTTTATGAACCATGGCATAATATATATCAATGCATAATAATTTGATTTTGGAATACATTAAATTAACTTTGTTTATCATAATTTGAGTTTCTCTTTTTTTTTTTTTTTGCCAACAAGAATTTATTTATTCACCAACATCATTGTTTACAACCGAGTATAAAAACATAGGACAACTTGAATAAATGTTCCAATCCAAAGGAGAAGATAAGGATGTTGAAGCCAATGTGTCCGCATCATAGTTACCAGATCGTGATTGGTATGAAAAACGGATGCCGTCGAAGAAACGTAACCATAATTTGATAGTCTGGAGATAATGTTGATACTTTAAATTAATCTCTTCATTATTAATGAGATTATTAAGATATTGATTATCTCCTTCAAAAATAGCATAACAATATCCCATTGCCCAAGTAGATTGAATAGCCCATATAAGCGCGGTGAATTCTGATTCGATGACGTTAGTTCGACCTTGGAATTTACCTCTCCCTGCGTTTATAAACTGACCGCGATTGTTGCGAATAATCCAACCTAGGTTTGAATGTGTGTTATTGCTTCTGTGAGCAAAATAATTTTTTTTTACTACTTTCATTCACTTTTTACTTTGAATTTTTGAATAATTTGATTCAGAATCTTGATCCTAATAAAAAAATATAATTTTCTTTAACATATAACCCAGTTTAAATTTTGAAAATAGAAACATATTTGTCAAAATAGTAAATATTTTTTGTAATTATAAACTAGTTGTATTATATACAAACACATAGAATAGACTAATAAGCTATACTATTTATCATAAACCCAAATCAAAACCTTAAAAGCCTAAATCTATTTTTACAATATTATTTTCAAAATCTGTAATACTATACTATTTTATAACCTATATATATATATATATATATATATAAATTTAAAATCTAAAATACTAGACCTAATTAAAACCCCAAAAGCCTAAACCCAAATGAAAAACGTAATTTGGAAACCCAATTAGTAACCTAAAATATTTTGTGTTTTTAGTATTGAGAGAGAAAATATAAAGATAAACGAAAATATTATCATGTTCTATATAGTTATTTTTTCCTTTTTTGTGAAAATTTAGTGTGCTTCTAAAAATTAAAATCATATCAAAAAAATCAATCAAATTTCAAAATTGAATTAATCTTTTGGAAAAATTCAACTAAAGTTAAAAGAGAATAAATGAGTAAATAAGATTCGAACTTTCGATTCGGAGAAAAACTAGTTTTTAACTTTTGATTCGGAGATATTTAAAATAAAACCAAAATTTAACCAACTTCGGTTGATATATCATATTTCTCGTGAGAAAATAGATCGTACACCTAATTTGTATGCTACTACTCCATATAATATCAAAATCAAAACCAAATAATTTTGTTAAGTATTTCTGATATTCCATAAAGATATTTTTCTATTCCAATAAATATCTCAAGCCTTGGTTTGTATGCACTACAAACTTCCAGTCCATTGGATAATGTTCTATTCCTTTATAGCCATGAAAATCGCCATTGATTCTCTCATAAACCAGCTTCAACTTTTTTTTTATTTATTAAACCATAGTTGAAATAAGCAAAGTTTTTTGTTCTTTTGCAAAAAAATCTAAACATGAGGCTATTAACATTGATTCCTTTAAACTTTCAAACATCTTATTTGACCCCTCAAACTTTTCTTTTTCTAACCATTCATTCAATGCTCTATCTACTATCCATAACTTTTCACAAAACACCAATAAATACACTCTTAAACCTAGAAAACATCTCAGATTTTTAATTGTTTTTGGTATTGACCACTTTTTTTATTGCTATTGTTTTAGCTGTATCAGTTTCCAAATCTTCTTGAGAAATAATATGACTCAAATATTATAATTGTCACTGAGACAATAAATATTTTTTCTATACAAACAGTTTTTGATTCACATATATATCTAAATCTACTAGATTTATACGAACGTTATGCATAAAGAAACATATTTGCAAATTATATAATATTGTTTATTATTAAATATAAATTAAATATGTATATAATTTTTAATTTTTATTTAAAATTATTTTTAATAATAATTTTTGTATGTGTAAATTAAAGAGAAAAAAAATATTTTTTTATGAATTTAATAGTATTTTTGGTTAATTTAATAAAATATATTGATTCTCTAACCAAATTAATAACAATGGCATATATCGTAATTATTCTAGTAACTTAATCTCACTTTTATATTTTTTTTTGAAATTTGCTGTGTTGATAACACGTTATCATGACATTTCTATTAATAACACGTCAAAATAAAATTATTTTGTTAAAATATTTTTCAAATAATATATTAGAAATTTGTAGATGTTTGTCGTGAACCTCATTTGATATACTACATATCACAATGTCATAAAAAACAACTAACACAAATTTTCACCCAGGACATTGGTTAATCTAAATGGCCACACCATGAACTTGTAGTGTCCAACATGAGTTAGAAATGGAGATATGAAGTTAGGTATTGCTTCACTATCTAACATTACTACCACATTAGTTTTCCAACCATTGCCATCATCCGTGTAATAACTCCATATTTTTTGTAAACGTTCTCTCATATTCTTCAAAGTATCAACAATTTCTTTTTTAATCATCTTAATTTCATACCCTTGAATCAGTGCAATTACATGAAGTTCCTTGTTTAGGTTTCAAATTGTTGTAAAAATATGCACTAAATTTTCTTCTTTTACCTCACTTGCGAAACTGATTATTCAAATTAAAAAAAAAACATCTCAAATTCGCAATGAAGAACAGAAGAGTAGAGGAGCTGCGTGTGAGAAATCTTGGGCAGAGAGAAACCAACAAAACCAGGAGGAAGAATTCCGCAGGGAAAGGAAATTGCCGAAAACAAATTCGGCATCCACACTCACAAGAGAGAGGAAGAAAAGGAAAGAAGAGGAAAAAGGTAGGGTTTTTTGAACTTATATATTTGGTGTAGAATATTTTATGATTTCTATAACCATAAAACTCATGCTAATTCCTGAATAATAAGAAACACAATAGCGGAAGCGTACTTTTTGGATCCATGACTTATGATACTGAAGTTGGGAACAGTTCTTTCACGATAAACCCAGAATAGCTGAAGATCTTTGTTGATGGGATACAAAAGTGGCTGAATTTCTTGTTAGGGTTGCCATGGGGACCATAACCTTTCTATTTATATAGAAAATAATTTCTAATTCGGCCCTTCATCAAATTAGAAATTACATAATATATCCACATACAAATTTTTCATAACACTTATGCTTCATAGTTTTTTATCTTTACAAATAAGTGACCATATAATTTTGACTACTTTAGATAATGACCCTAACACATCGATTATATATATGTGACCCAAAATAATTCTTACATTTGGTACAAAGAGGAAGGTGGGGCTTCTATATGAACCTCGAAAATTACTCAGATCCAAGATGGAAAATTTGAGAAAGGTGTCGACAATAATTATCCTTACAAAAAGAGAATTCCAAGGCTACCGTGAGAGAAAACACAGAGAGAGATAGAGAGATAGAGAGAGAGTTGTATTATTGAGTTTTTTTTGGTTTCTACTGAATTGTAAACCTTTTTTTCTAATAAAATCTTTTTTTTGATAGGTATCATAATGGAACTCGAGTTATATCGCGTGTCTTAATTATCAATTTAGTCATGTTCGTTTGGCAGCCGCAGGAACCTGTGGCTGCGACATATTTTTGTTCGTTTAGCTGTCGCAGGTATCTGCGGCAGACACAGCGTCCTGCGTCGCAATTTTTTCAACCGCTGATTAAAACAGCAGTGCGACTAAAAATCTGCGATCAACCGCAACCACAACCGCCAGCAGTAGACAAACGAACAACACCTTTACCTCACACGTCAAATTGGTCAGTGGACATTTATCTTTCCAGTTCCTTGTCTTCTTTGTTATTGATTCTTTGTATCTACACCGTGCATCGGGAATCACTTAGAATTGATAAAAATCATATACAAGCCAACTTGAGAAAGAATACCTCGTGGAGACAACATTTAGTCGAGACAGCATTTAGTCGAGACAGCATTTAGTCGAGACAGCATTTAGTCGAGACAGAGACTTTAGTGATTCTGAAAAAAACTTTGGATAATTCAGTTTCTTCATTTTACTGTTTTAAAATATAAAAGAAGAAGAAATTAGTCAAACGACAAAACAAGCAATGATATACTCTTCTCTTTACTATTTTGCCAACCATTTATTTGTCATTACGCAAATTATTCATGACAAAACAAGCAAATATTTATTTACAACAAAACAGTTTGTGATGGTTTCTCGTGCTATTTTCATGGCTTTTAATGCTTTTTTTTATTTTAAAAATACAATTTTCTTCCTACAGAATTTAATGTTCGTCGACTCCAAACATTGTAAGTTTTTTCACTTATGTACCAATACATAAGAAACAAAATTAAAGTAAAATTAAACAATTTCTGAAATAAAACATCTCAAGTTATTTAAAAATAAACAGTTTAAATAATCGAGAAACTAGATTTAATATTCGCAAAATATATAAATTTTTATTAGTAAATATAAATTAGATATTTATATAATTTTAATTCTTATTTAAAATTACTTTTCATATTAATTTTTGTATATATAAATTTAATAAATAAAAATAGTTTTCTTAAAAATTTATTAATATTTTTTGTTAGTTTAATAAAACATATTGATTGTGTAACCAAATTAATAACAATATCATATATTGTAATTATTTTAATAATTTAATCTTATTTATATATTTATTTAAAAATCATTATGATGATAACAAGTAAATATGATATTTTTGTTAATAATGATAAAACTATTTTTTAAAAATATTTTTCAAATAATATATTAAAAATACTCTAAAATATTATATTTTTTCATTTATCTTCCAAATCTACATATTAAAAATAAAAAATTTAAAATATAATAATTATTATGTAAAAATAATTATTTATCTAAAATAAATTAGATATAAAATTAAATATATTTCAGTTTATTTTTAATTGAAAATTAAAATATTTTTATTAAAAAAAATATTAAATATATATATTATTTTAAAAAATTTAAACTGTATAAAATATTAGAAATATTCTAAAATATTATATTTTAAATTTATCTTCCAAATGTATATATTAAAAATAAAAATTAAAAATTAAAAATTAAAATATTTTAATTAAAACAAATTAAATATGTATTATTTTTGAAAATTTAAACTATTAATAATACATTTGAAATAACGAATTTAAAAGATACTATTTTATACAATTATCCTCGTAATATATATTCAGATGATCGTTAAATTGAAATCGGTTCCAAATTCCAATATACTGAATAATGGAAAAAATGCCGTAAAAGAGAAGAAAATACTAATAATGGGAAAAATACAAAGTAAAGACATCAATATAGAATCCAAATTTGCTATGAACTCTACTTTCTTCGATGGACCCTCTGCCATTCAATATGTAATAATTGCTTATATATTAAATTAATGATTTTATTAGGGATAGATATTTAATCTTCGGTCTAGATTTTCCGGTTTCTAGGTTATAACAACAAAAGTAAATTTTAAAAACTTTTATGTTATTATTATGGACGATTGACAAAAATATATCACTATTAATTTAAATTTATAAAAATATCATAAATTTAATATTAAAATATATTAAAATTTATTGTTAATAAAAAAATTAAACCGGAAAAAATATCCAAATATAATGTTTTAAGTTTATGTATAATTTATTTATATTAAATATGTATTTTTTAAAAATAATTTATGATATTTTTAAAATTTTAATTTTATAATGTTAAATTTAGAAAATAAATTTAAAAAATGATATTTATGGTATTACTCTTATTATTTTATAAGAAATTCTTCAAATATAACAAAAAAATCTTTTAAAATATTACTAAAATTTTATTTTCTAAAAATATTATAAATATTAAAAATAATTTTTAAATATTTATAATTTTACTATTTGAATTTAGATTTACAGTTTAGTTTTAGGATAAGATGTAGTTTTTAGGATTTATGATATAATTTTCAAGATTTAAATTTAGTTTTAATTTGTGGTATTGTTAATAGTATTTTGGAAAAAAAATTATTGATGTATTTTTGGGAAAAAATTATAGTAAATTTGAAAATTTTTATTTTTTATAGAATTTGTTTATTATTAATCTATAAAATTGTATAGTATAAAAGAGTACATATCGTATCGAACCCATGTGTATGCATATTTATGCATTTACCAAACTTTGATATGCTACACGTGATTGAACTCAAATAAATTAATAAAAATCGTTAATCTATTATAGTTAGGCACGTAATATTATTTAATATATAAAAAATTCTGCTTAATATATATAAAACATTGAGTAATACCCTAAAATAACACTATTTTAAGTTTATCTTCCAAATTTAGCACATTAAAACTAAAATTCTCAAAATAGTATAAATTATTATATAAAAATAATTATTTACCTTAAATAAAATATATATATAATTAAAACATAATGTTTGGGTTCATTTTTTCCAATTTAGGATTTAAATTTTTTTTATTAAGAATAAGTTTTCAATTATTTTAATATTAAATTTGTGCTATTTTTGAAAATTTAAATAACTAATGCTATATTTGGAACAAAAATTTGAAATGGTGCTATTTTAGTCGATTGCCCTAAAACATTCTGCTTAATATATATAGGGCAATTGATTAAAATAGCACAATTTCAAGTTTTTGTTCCAAATATAGCACTAGTTATTTAAATTTCCAAAAATTGCACAAATTTAATATTAAAATAATTAAAAACTTATTTCTAATGAAAAAAATTAAACCCTAAATTGCAAACATTATGTTTTAATTTTATATATATTTTATTTCAGGTAAATAATTATTTTTACATAATAATTTATGCGATTTTGGGAATTTTAGTTTTATTGTGCTATATTTGAATAGAAATTTAAAATGGTAGGTATTACTCATATATATATATATATATATATATATATATATATAATATTGGAAAAAAATAAAATACAAATCTTTACCAATTGACCATCTTTGAATTAATACTTGAAGATTTTGTTTATATTATATTTTTATTTTTTGGGATTTGTTTTCTTATCTTTTCTATTTTTTTTTTAATTATTACTTGTACTGACAAAATTGAATTCCTCTACATCTCCTATATATATATATATATATGATAACTTATCTGGCTATCTCTGACCACAAGATTATCAAAAAAATCAATGGATTCATCACTTGACATCATCGACGTGTCACGAGTCACCCCTTCAAACTCTGACTCTTCCGAGTCACTCACTCTTCCTCTCACCTTTTTCGACCTTCTCTGGTTCAAACTCAACCCCGTTAAACGAGTCATCTTCTACCGACTCACCAACGCAACTCGCCCATTTTTCGACTCAGTCATCGTCCCCAATCTCAAATCCTCTCTCTCCTCATCTCTCTCTCACTACACCCCACTCGCTGGCCAACTCGTATGGGATGCACTCGATCAAAAGCCGAGCATAGTCTACACCCCAAACGACGCCGTTTCATTCACTGTCGCTGAGTCGAACGCTGATTTCTCCCGTTTAACTGGAAACAAACCGTTCCCCACGATTGAGCTGTACCCATTAGTGCCTGAGTTACAATACTCCGACGACTCAGCCTCCGCCGTGTCGTTTCAAATCACGCTTTTCCCAAACCAAGGGTTTTGCATTGGGATAAACGCACACCATGGCGTTTTAGATGGAAAAACGGCAACAATGTTTCTCAAATCATGGGCCACCACTTGTAAACAACAGCAACAAGAGGAAACGGCAGCAAAGGTTTCTTTACCGGAGGATCTAATCCCTATTTACGATCGTACGGTTATAAAAACTCCGCCGGGCCTCGAAACGGAGATTTTGAACGCTTGGCGTTCTGTATTGAAATTGTTTTCCGGCGGTAAAGAACCAGAAAACGAAAAGAGTTTGAAACTTCTTCCGTCGCCGGAGATTAGCCCCGACGTTTTCCGATTCACTCTCGATCTCACTCGTGAAGATATCCAAACGCTACGAGAGCGACTCAAGAGAGAATCATCATCCAAGGAGCTTCGATTGTCGACTTTTGTGATTACGTATTCCTACGCCCTTACGTGCTTAATCAGAGCTCGAGGTGGAGATCCGAACAGACCAGTCGGGTACGGTTTCGCTGTGGATTGTCGAAGCCTCTTAGATCCACCGGTTCCGTCGAATTACTTCGGAAATTGCGTTTCGGCTTCGTTTAGACTGCCGTTAAAGGCGGAAACGTTTATGGGTGAAGAAGGGTTTTTGGCTGCTGCGAAAATGGTTAGTGATTCGGTTGAGCAATTAGACGAGAGTGTGGCGAGGAAGATCCCGGAGGTTTTGGCAGCGTTTACGAATCTTCCACGAGGATCACAAGTTCTGTCTGTTGCTGGATCAACCCGATTTGGAGTATACGGGTTGGATTTTGGGTGGGGAAGACCAGAGAGAGTGGTGATTGTGTCAATCGATCAAGGCGAAGCAATTTCAATGGCGGAGAGTAGAGAAGGAGATGGAGGTGTGGAGATTGGGTTCTCGCTAAAGAAACATGAAATGGAACTTCTTGTTGATTTGCTCCATGAAGGAATTAAAAGCTAATTACTTTGAAACGAATATAATATAATGAAATTGATTATGTGTTGTTTATGGATAACGAGAAAATTGTTGTAGCGTTGGACTTTTGCCAAAAGCAATATTAATAAAAAAAAGTCTTCGAGATTTAAGAGAAGATGGAGCAAGCAAAACTCTTGAAATAATAAAAAAATAGTTAGGCGATCGATAAAGTTATATTTGGAAGTATTATCTATTAGGAATAGGGTTTATTTATCTAACTTACGCAAATTCATGCCACTAAACATATTTAGATCGGGAGTAGTAAGTGATTTATTGATTGTACCAATTTTACGTCTATTTTATAGATATAGAGTTCGATTCCATCGTCCCTCACAAAAAATGATAAATTTTCGTATGAAGATATTGATCTATTGTATCGGTTCGTTGTGATCCAATGACAAAAAAAAAATTTTTATCCATGTTTTTTGGATTTTTTAGTTATATAAAATGTATTTTTCATAAATTACACAAATTTTATAAATTATTTTAATTATAAAAATTTAATTAATGGTTATTTTTCGTTTAAATAACTATTAAATTTGGTTGTAATTCAAAAATTTGGTTTTAACTTAAATTTATTTTGAAGTTAAAACCAGATTTTAGAACTAAAACAAAGTTTAATAAGAATTTAACGTGTTAAATTTCTGTAATTAGAATAATTTATTAAGTTTATGTAATTTACAGAAAATACAGTTTATGTAACTAAAAAAACTCAAAACGTATGAGTAAAAATAGAGTTATTCGCATAAATTTGTGTAGTTGACAGAATTGAGCTCTTACAAATATAAAATTTTAAGTCATGTTATATATAAAAATGAGTTAACTATTATTTACTAAAAGAGACAAAATTTAAAATGTAAAAAAATAATTTCAAAATATCATTAATAATTTTACTTTTATAAAACAATTTTCATTTTTTTAAATACCAAAAACACTAAAACTAATATTTAAACGTAAAATAAATTTAAATATGTGGTAGTTTAAAGCCCTTTAGACTTTCGTTGGAGAAGAGAAAAGAGAAGTAGGGTTGTATTGGGCCTGGATTTCTCAATATCGGGTATGTTATCAGTGTCCAAGTCAGTGAACCTTTTTGATACCAATTGAGAATAAAGTCTGAGGCTTAGCTATTTAACCTCAAACCAGACGTACAAGCTCAATACACCTAAATTCAATGATCAAAGAACTTTTACATTGTCCGATTTAATGAGTTACTAGAATGGTTAATGGTGTATCTAATGCCACAAACATCCACTAGATCATTTCTTGGTTTATGATTGGTTTATAGTCGGTTTATGATCGGTTTATGATCGGTTTTATGGTCGGTTTATGATCGGTTTATGATCGGTTTATGATTGGTTTATGATTGGTTTATGGTCGGTTTATGGTTGGTTTATGATCAGTTTATGGTCGGTTTATGATTGGTTTATGGTTGGTTTATGATTGGTTTATGGTTGGTTTATGATCAGTTTATGGTCGGTTTATGATTGGTTTATGGTTGGTTTATGATTGGTTTATGGTCGGTTTATGATTGGTTTATGATTGGTTTATGGTCGGTTTATGTCCACTAGAGACATTCAACTCATTTCCGAGACCACAAAGTGATGTTATAGATCTCAAATATTGTTTCCAGTTCCTTTAACTTTTGTGATTGTCCCAAATCTTCATGTTGTTGAAAATGCTAATCTTTATTCCATCCTTGTTGAAGGATAAAATCATCCAGAACCCCTTTAATATTAATACAGAAGTTTTTAACAAAAAATTTCACATTTATATCTGATTTACAAATATGTTACGATAACGTATCAAACCATCAGTAAATCAAATATTACATAAAATATAATTTACTGAATATTTATAAGAATGACATTAGATAAATATTTAACACTTGTATATAAATTCATTATATTTTGACATAAAAAGCATTTTAAACACAACATAAAATAAAATATTAAACATTTAAAAAAAACTAATCAAACAAAATATAAAATAAAAATTTGATTTAATTGAATATTTATCACATCTATAATTATCTATTTAATAATATTATATATCTAAGATAGAGATAATTTAAATTCGTTTGTATAATCCACACTTTTGCTACTGAGAAAACGAACGGGATTTTACTGTCTATTTCATTTGTATAAACAATATTAAAAATTTTAAAAAAAAATAAATAAGAGATAAATTATATACATATCTATTTTATATTTATTAAATAAATAAATAATTATAATATATGAATATTTTTCTCAATTCTGGTCTAATTCTAATAGTAATTATTTATCAATTTAAAAGAAAAAAATAAGGTACTCGAAACAATTATAGATCCATAATAAATTATATACATATATATTTTATATTTAATAAATAAATAATTATAATATCTTAATATTCTTTTTAGCAGAACGTGCATTTAAATCTATTTAGTAATTATTTATCAATTCTCATAACGAAAAGAAGAAAAAATAAGCTACTCCAAACAATTATAGGTCCAGAATTAGGTCATCAATGGCCCACTAAAAAATAGATGGATTTCTTTGGTGTATGCTTCTCGTAATATCATCTTATCTACAAGAAGCTTTATATTGCTGTTACTAAAATACAAAAATTGTCGTAGTAATTTTTGGCAAGAAAATCAAAATGGAGATTTCTCTGCAGAATCAGATTTTCAACAACGGAGATAACCTCTTCAATTGTAAGTTCTTAATTCACACTTTTTCTTCTTCCCCTATACTTTTGTTTTCTTACACTTTCACCCCTAAGATTCACATGGACAAATAAAGATTTGCTTAACCAAATGATTTCAATTTGTTTGCTTCCAGCTCGACTTAACCGATGTGTTTGGATTGAACAATTCCAAGTAAGAGATTCTGTTCTAGGAACAAACCAGTTACATAATCCTATAAGTTGTCCAATGTTGTCTATTATCACTTCAAGAAAGAGCAGAAACCATTTAAGAGTAAGTATGTAGTTAACTGCATTTTGATAGAAATTTGGATAATTCTTTAAAATAGCATATTTTTATGTATATTTGTGTTATTTTGATAGAGTAAGTTTTTTAAAATATCATCTTTTTAAATTTAGATAATTTTCTAAAATAACATATTTTAAAGTTTTTGTTTAAAATTTTGGCAATTCTATAAAATAGCAAATTTTTAAGTTTTTGTTTAAAATTTGGGCAATTCACTAAAGTAAATAATTATTTTTTACATAATTATTTGTGATATTTTTAGAATTTTAATATTATAGTGGTAGATGTGAAACAAAAATTTTAAAATATGTTATTTTATGGTATTACTCTATAAATTTTGTAGTTTATCACTTAATTTTTTTTTAAAAAGAGTAAGTATTCCGTTAACTGCATTTTTTATAGAAATTTGGGTAATTCTGTAAAATATCATATTTTTAAATATATGTGTGCTATTTTGATAGAGTAAGTTTTTTAAAATAGCGTTTTTAAAGTTTTTTTAAAAAATTTGGGTAATTCTCTAAAGTAAATAAATATTTTTACATAATTATTTATGTTATATTTGGAATTTTAATTTTATAGTGGAACACAAAATTTTAAAATATGTTATTTTAGAGTATTACTTTATCAGTTTTGTAGTTTATCACTTAAATTTTAAAAAGGAAATTCAGTTAATGATATTGTTATTTATTTTGAGCCAATTGACAAAATAATATTATTTTAAGTTTTTTTTCCAAATAGTACCATTAATTTAAATTTATAAAAAAACACAAATTTAATATTAAACTATTTTAAAACTTTTTTATAAGAAAAATTAAATCTTAAATTAGAAAAAAAGAACTCAAATATAATATTGTAATTATATTTATAATTTATTTATGGTAAATATGTATTTTCAGAAAGTAATTTGTGTTATTTTTTAGAATTTTAAGTTTAGAGTCCTGAATTTTGAACAAAAATTTAAAAATATGTTATTTTATGATATTACTCTTTATTTTGCATATCTTCTACAACATTTTCGTGACATCATATATCTTAATTAATTCATCAGTAGCATAGTTTGTATAAGTCTTGATATATAAGAATTAACGAATGTGATTATACAACTTAGGTTTGTGCAATAAGAAGAAGAAGAGTGCATTCAAACTCGGATACGTACGTATTGTTAGAAGCAGGACAAGATGAACAGTTTGTGTCGGAGGATGAACTCAAGGCTAAGCTCAAAGGATGGCTCGAGAATTGGCCTGTAGAGTCTCTGCCACCGGACCTGGCCAGGTTCGATGATCTTGATGAAGCTGTCGATTTCTTGGTAAAAGCAGTATGTGAACTTGAGATTTATGGAGAAGTTGGTTCTGTTCAATGGTATCAAGTTCGTCTTGAGTAATTAACTTAGATAAACTTATTGTGCTTTACTTTCTATGTAATAAGCTTAGTAATTTGTTTCGGTCTTCAATACATTATTTAGCAACTATATATGTTTGCGCTGTTCGTTTATCTGGCGCAACGCCTACGACAGCGATCTGCGATCAGACGATTCAGTTATACGTTGCAGTATTATTGTTCGTTTTATCATCGCACCGTCTGATCGTAGGTTGTCGCCGCAGATTTGTTCGTTTGGCAATCGCGCGGTTGATCGTGTTTTAAGATTAAGTTTTGATGTGTAATTAATCATTAGAAATAAAAGTATTTTTGTCATTTACGGATTGTATCGCAATTTTTTTACCGCAAAACTAAAACTCAATAATAATTAAATTTTATGTCGTCGATTACTGCGGTCGACCGTAACGTTTGACCGCAGAAACATGCGGCATACAAACGAACACCGTTTTATCGCATGACGCAACCGCAACTTCTTGCGGCTACTAAACAAACTACACTATTATATTCTTCTTTTTTTCAACAACAATTGCAAACAAAACATACAATGGAAAAGGACATATTAATTCTTTTCTTTTTAGAGATTTTAAAGCCACTCACAACCACATAAAACACAAAGTTTCACTATTGATGTTCCATTTAGTCTAAATTCATGATTTAATTTGTTAAATTGGCCTGAAATTAAACCTGATCAGAAATTATAATTCTTTTTCACCATCGCAAGAGAAAAACAAAGAGATACGAATTATCTCCTTACGGCCAGTAAATTTATTTCGGGTTAAATTTTTTGTTGATGATGATTTTTACACTAATTTCAATAGTAGTTGTGGAATAATGAGACACAATATAAAAACAATTCCAAGTCCAACTCAGAAGATTTCCTTACAGTTCAATTTAGATGCAACCTTCTCCAAATCAGTCCAACGTTCTTTGGACTTTGGGATCTTCTCTTTGTCATCACTCAACATGTATTGTCACGGTCCAAACAAAGCAATTCCATGTTTGCACCTCTCAATATTAATACAAAAAAATTAGCAATTATTTCAAAAATATTTTTATCATAAATAGTAAATAAAAATAAATTGTTTCTTTGAGTTCTTCCGTTCAAATCTGTATAACAACATAATTTTTAAAAAATTAGAACGGTTCATTTTGTAATATAAAACGGCCTATTATTTTTTTTCGCTTGCGCCTCTCAATATTAATACAAAAAATCAGCAATTATTTCAAAAGTATTTTTATCACAAATGGTAAATAAAAATAAATTGTTTTAAAAAATTAAAATTATAAGTCCATTATTTCATACTAGATTTGTAATGTCTAAAGTTATCTTCTTCAGTACAACTGTCTTTTGAATGGCAACAAACTCTTTCATAATATCCATTTTCGATTCTCAGTATCTTAACCTATCTAGAACACTTGATAGGTGAAGATAACTCGTTCTGATACCAAATAAAAAATTAGATACTAATGCAATAACACAATTGATTAAGAGTGCACTTGAACTTTATTAACAATTCTTTAAATAATATACAAATATTTGTTTAATCAGATTTATTCAATAACTCTATTTCTAGTTCATTATAATTTTTAATTTACCCAAAACTCATTTATACAATGACAACGGTGTTGCACTCATTTGTTCACTCATCAGAAAATCCTAAAGTATCCTCTCTATTCACTCAAAAAGGACAACTACGACCTAGTCTTCCTTCTTAGTTTAAAAATTACAGTTATAACATTATAAAATTATAACATTAATCATGAGATCTCACGTGTTTAGTAAAATTTAAATTCTAAAAGTAACACAAGTTATTATAAGAAAATAATTATTTATTTTAAATAAATTATAAATAAAAAATAAAATATTATGTTTAGATTTTTTTCTCAATTTAAAATTTATATTTTCAAGAAAATGTTTTTAAGTATTTTACTATTATTATTAATATTTAATTATAAATACTATATTTGAAATAAACTAAAAATAGTACTATTTTGAAAAATTTCCTTCTAAAATTTATATAATTGAATCAAAACATGAAATCTTTAATGGGATTGTCGATAAGTTGCATTAATGCATATCTAACTTCATTAATTCCAACAACAACTCTAACTTTAGATCTTAGGTTGTTATATATAGTTAGTTTTGTGACAATAAATGAATTATAAATCAGAACAATGCTTAATTATGTTTGGTTAACTGATTTGTTGATTCTTGGTTCTATGTGATTTCATAAAAATTTGACATTTTAAACCTTTCTTTTATTCTATTTGAAATTTGTTGTCATTACTTTCGTTACCAATAACAATCAAATTTATTTTAACTAGAATTTGTAATGTAACATTGATTTATGTAGAATCAATATTTATAAATACTATTATATTAAATTTAGACTCACGGCATGTGTGTAGAAAAATATTTACATATTATAATTAATTATTTATTTAGTAAATATATATTAGATATGTATATAATTTATCTCTTAATTAAAATAATTTTTTGAAATTTTTTAATATTAATTATACAAATAAAATATACAATAAAATCGACTTTCATAGATGAATTTAGATTTTCAATATTTTGAATATATAATACTATTAAATAGGTAAAAATTTGTAGACACGATAAATATTTCAATTTAGACAATTTTTATTTTTTATATTTTGTTTTATATTGTATTTGTCTTTAATATCGAAATATTAAATATTTATATATAATATACTCTTAAATATTTGTCAAGTGTTATTTTTGTAAATAATCTAGTAAATTATCATTTATATAATATTTATTTTAAAATATTTTTATAGTGTGATACGTTAATGTAAAATATTTGTAAATCATACGTGAAAATAAATTTTATTTATTAAAATATTTTTCAATTATTATATTAGGAATTTGTTATGCAATTATAATAATGTTATTTATAGAATAAAACTTGAATGGAGAATATTTGGAGAAGATATTATAGACAAGATTACACGTAGATTTCTTGGTGAAAAACAAAAACAAAAACAACAAAAAAAGAAACGTGATTGTTGGGGTTTTGCCTTTTGTCTTCAAGTTTTCATAAAGTCTGTAAAATATCAGAAGAACTTGTGTGGTCATTTCCAATGAAAAGTACAAAAAGAAGTAAATAATAAAAACAAGATTGTAATGAATGATACAGTAAAATACGAATCTGGGTAGTTGCATTTCAATATCAAATTACATGCACAAATGGTCTGATTCCAAACATAACTCTCCTTTCTATTTCTAGTTACTGTCTTCAATGTCGAAAATAATCAATTACTTCCATATTCTACTAAAAGTAGCAATATTACTGATTTCAATTTTCTATATTACTTCAAAATTTTCTTGGAGAATTCAAATAGAAGTCTTTAACACACAGTACAAAGCAGAGTAATAGAGAGAAAGATCGAGAGAGATGATGGGTAGCTTGAAAATGGTGTCTCCACCGCATCCGGCAACGAAATTCCGGCGGATAACGGCGAATGGAGATGGATTTCCGGCATTTCTTCCGAAGGAGGTAAAGAACGTTAAAGATCCATTCACAAGATCTTTGGCTCAAAAGATCGTACGAATTCCTGTTCCAGTTCAGGTTCTTCATCTTCTCTCTCGATTTTGGTCGTTAATTTCTATGTGAAATCAAAACTCAAAATGTGTTTGCAGATGGGAAACTTTAGAGGTTGTGTAATGAGTAGCTGTATCAAACCAATTGTTCAAGTACACGACAAAAGTCCTGTTGTTCTTCTCCATTGTTTCGACAGGTTTATTATTATTTTTTTAAAACTTTTCTTTATTTACAGACATGAACTCACTGTGTCTGTAAATTTGACTGTTTTGACTTAGTTCGTGTCTTGAATGGAGACGTACTTATCCTCTGCTTGAACAAGCTTGCCTTGAGACTTGGGCTATTGATGTTCTTGGTTGGGGTTTCTCAGATCTTCGTAAGATTAACACAAACTAAACTCAATTCTTTAAGAAATCAATGAACTCACTAATTTAGTTAACATTGTAGAGAAGCTTCCACCTTGTGATGCAGCCTCTAAGCGACATCATCTATTCGAGGTCAGTCAGTAATATTTATACATTACAAGAAACAAATCAAACATGTCAATTGTATTTACTTGCTAAACCATATCTTACAAAACATAATCATCCAACTCAAAACCAATTGTAAATTAGTATAGAAATATCTCAACTTCCGATATTGAACATTTTATACTTTAATAAACCTCTTCGAGATGTGGGCAGATAATGCACCAACATCTCGAACATAACACGATAATACGGACCACTTATATGAGTTTTAGAATGTGGGAAACCGTTATTGTAGCAAATCGTATGTCAGACTAACCTTGGGTTTTAATATCAGAAGATAGAGTCGAATTCCACATATCTAAAATGAATGTAGAGGTGGTACAATCACTAGGCTACTCTTTTATTGTTTGTTAACCAAGTTGTAAGACATACATTATTGCGCTATTCGTTTTTCTGCCGCAGCCACCTACGATCAGACGCTCCGGTTAGACGCTATAGTATTGTTGTTCGTTTCATCACCGTAGGTTGTCGCCGCAGCTTGTATCGCAATTCTTTAATTACAAACGTTACAATTTCACGGCGGTTAAAATTTTAGCTAAGATTACTACAGTCGATCGTAACGTTTGACCGCATGATCTCAGTTTCCAGCGGCTACGAAACAAACAACCCTTATATATATACACCTAAAAGACTATACTTCACTAAGAGTATTTAGAAGAGATACACTTTTCCAATAAGTTACCGACCGGCTAATTTTAAACTTTGATACCATATTAACAATATAAAATATATTTTTATTGTTTGTTAACCTTAAAAGTTGGAAGACATATATTGTATATACAACTGAAAAACTCTACTTCACTAAGAGTATTTAGAAGAGATGCACTCTTCCAATAAGTTATCGACGAATACAATCGACAAAAATTTATGAGGTCAGACTTATTCGTCGATAAAATGTTTGTTCATTGATTTTTGATTTCAGCTCTGGAAAACATATATCAAACGACCAATGATTTTAGTTGGACCAAGCTTAGGAGCAACCGTAGCTGTTGATTTCACTGCCACTTACCCTGAAGCTGTAAGATTTCCGGTTTAAATTTGGTTAACCAATCTTAATAGCTCATTCACTAAATCACCATTTCCCTAATCTCTCAGGTTGATAAATTGGTTCTAATCAACGCCAATGCATATTCAGAAGGAACTGGTCGGCTAAAAGAGTTACCAAAATCAATTGCTTATGCTGGGGTTTGTCCGAAAACCGCCTAGTTAAAACGTTTGTTAAAACATTGAAGTAATGTATAAACATTGTCATTGTTGATTCAGGTGAAGTTGTTGAAGTCATTTCCTCTTCGACTTTTGGCTAATGTATTAGCCTTTTCATCACCTTTATCCGAAAACATAGATTGGACTAATGTAAGATCAAAATCTCTCTTTTCATTACTTCATATGTCAAATTTGATTTAGTTCTGAAATGAATTTGCTTGTCAGATTGGCCGGTTACATTGTCAAATGCCATGGTGGGAAGATGCTATGGTCGATTTTATGATTAGTGGAGGATATAACGTTGCTTCACATATCAAACTCGTAATTTTTTTAAAAAAATACATCAAATATAGTTTATATAAATTTCTGATTTGTTGTTTTTGAATATGTCAACACAGATTAACCATGAGACTCTGGTCGTATGCAGTGAGAACGATCAGATTGTTAGTAATCAGCTCTCAGTGGTGAGTTTAGTTTGTAATTGAAATATTTCAGAAGTTAGTTAAGAACAGTGGTTTTTTTTTAACTTATGTCACTAACAAATTGCAGAAGTTATTGTGTGAGCTACCAAATGCAGTTTTTAGAGAAGTGCCAGATTCTGGTCATCTTCCACATGTGGAGAACCCTAAATACTTTGTTAAGTTGATATCAGATTTCGCCACTGGAAAGCTTAGTTGATTATGTAACTCTGCTTCATCGAGTGGCGGCTATAGAAGGAGTTGTAACGTTATAACTTATTAAATAAATACAAATAAATTATGAAAATAGATTGTTTTAAACGATTTTATAAAATTTGAACTTTATATAAAGAAATCAAATGTTTCCAAGATAGATTCACACTAGATTTAGATCGGAAAAATATTCATATATTATACTTAATTATTTATTTAATAAATATTAATTAGATACATACATAATTGATCTTTTATTTCAAATATTTTTAATAATTTTTATATTGATTGTACAAATAAAATAGATAATAAATCAGTAAATAGATAATATTATTAGATAGATAAAGAATTATATTTGTGATATATATTCAATTTAATCCAAATTTTTGTTTGACTAATTTTTTAAAATTTTTAAAATTTTGTTTTATATTGTTTTTTAAAATGACTAATATTTTGTTTTAAAATTCATAATACAAATAAATTATGAAAATAGATTGTTTTAAACAATTTTATTAAATTTGAACTTTATATAAAGAAATCAAATGTTTCCAAGATAGAATCACATTAGATTTAGATAAACAAAATTCATATATTATATTTAATTATTTATTTAATAAATATTAATTAGATACATACATAATTGATCTTTTATTTCAAATATTTTTTTAATATTTTTTATATTGATTGTACAAATAAAATAGATAATAAATCGGTAAATAGATAATATTATTAGATAGGTAAAAAATTGTATTTGTGATATATATTCAATTTAATCCAAATTTTTATTTGACTAATTTTTTAAAATTCCTAATATTTTGTTTTATATTATTTTTTAAAATGACTAATATTTTGTTTTAAAATTCATAATACAAATAAATTATGAAAATAATTGTTTTAAACAATTTTATAAAATTTGAACTTTATATAAAGAAATCAAATGTTTCCAAGATAGAATCACACTAGATTTAGATCGAAAAAATATTCATATATTATATTTAATTATTTATTTAATAAATATTAATTAGATACGTATATAATTAATTTTTTTATTTAAAATATTCTTTGGTTTTTGGACTCCGAGATATGATACAACAGAGAATTTGAAAGTATTGGAAAATTGGAAAGAATATGAAAAAACCACAATGTCGTTTGCAAAGAATAGATGTGAGATTTGTATATCTGAAACTGTTGGATTGTAGCCAATGCTTATGTTGTAGCAATTGGGAGAGACCTCCACTCTTCTTGCCTCAATCCTTTAGTTCCACAAAGTATTACATGATTCTCAATTAACTAAAACTGAAAACTTGTGTGTAGATATGCATTGGCCGACTAGGTTGATGAGTTGTGTTGGAAAGTTTATTGCTTGGAAACTTATGATTTATGAATTATGAAGTCCCAACTGTCAAATGTCCTATTGATACTAAAATTTATATTGGCAATTTTTTTTTAGAATTAAAATGAAAACTTTAAAGAGAGAGATCACATGGTAGAGTTAAGGGATGGGGACTAACAAGTCACTATCATCGTGACCATGAATTACTTACATTATACATATATACATATAAGTGTATAACATATGATGTTAAAGAGACAAACGACAAAGAACATATATATTGATTGATGTAAGTATCTCTTTTTATTTATTTTTTGGTACAACACTATTATACCACACAAATTTATGTTGTTTATTATTTTTTCACCTAAATTTAGAATTTTTCTATTATATTACAGAAACTAACGGATCGCACTTTAATTTTATACAAACTTTATAAATCTTTTTAAAATTTTATAAATCGTGATTTTGGTGTGAAATTACGATCAATACACAATAATCGCATTTAACACATTACAATTATATTTACCGAAAATAATCAAAATAATAATATATCAATTTTCAGGTAATGTAATCGTGATTTGTCGTTATTTAGGTCAGTATTCGGTTAATGTAATCGTAATGTGTTAATTTGATTACCGTGTATTAATCGTAATTTCATAGAAAAATCATGGATTGTGGAATTTAGACATTTACAAAATTTAGATAAAATTTGTGTGATCAGTTAATTTGTTTAATACAATAGAAAAATCCAAAGTTCAGATGAAAAAATTGTGAAAAACATAAATTTCGGTGTCACGATTTGTGGAATTTAAATATTTACAAAATTTATGTAAAATTATGGTGTGATCAGTTAATTTGTTTAATATAATAGAAAAGTCCAAAGTTCAGATGAAAAAAATCGTGAACATCATAAGTTTTGTTTTGTAAAATTTTTACTTTTATAGAATATACTTTCTTATATTTAGTTTTTAATGTTTTTTTATCTTCCATATAAATTTGACATTTTATAATTATTTAGAGCGAAATCTTTTTCTTCTTTCTTCAAAATCAAACATTATACATCGACTAACTAAAACCATATTAGTTTCAAAATACTTATAATAAAATAAAAATAAAAGAGGATTTAAAAATAAAACAAAATCATAATCAAATATGAACATTATAAAACAAAATCTTCCATCTCATCAGATGATCCATAGATCTGGATCAGCTTCTGCAACACCACGACTTGATTCCTAAGCCTTACGATATAATCCGCCGTTTCTTGAAACAGCTGTTCCGTTTCTCCACTGTCGGATTCCTTCCCCACGTGAAGATTCTTCTCCGTCGTTGATGATGTAGGAAGAAGACTCTTAAGTGCCCGGAGCTTCTCGGAGAAATTTTCTCCGCCATTTAAACAGCAATTGTGGAGAATATTGACTCTTCTGTTTCCGAGTTTCTTTGTTCTTCTTCCTCCTCTGGATCTTTGGGTCTTTAAGCTTCTCATCGTGAAGAAAGTACAGAGAATTACAATGAGATTTGCTTGTTTTTTATTGAACAGGAGAAGAAAGAAGTTCGGGGTTTATGTACGATTAGTTATTTGGTTATGCCCATAAAGTTACTGTTTATTACGGATGTGCCACTGCTGGTTCTTTCATTCTTTTCTTTGTCGTTTTGTGTGTTTTTTTGTTTGGGCCCTTATTGTTTTATCTCGATAATATCTGATTCTCACGTGCTCTTTCTCAAATACTCCATTTCTTTCTAAACATTTTCATACATATTAAAAAGTAAAGACCAAATGTCTAAAATAACACATTTCTAAATTTTTATTTTAAAAATAACATTATTAGTTTAAATTTTTAATAATATTAATTAAAATACATTAAAATTATATTTTAAAAGAAAAAAATTAAACTCTAAATTAGAAAAAAATGAACTCAAATACAATAATTTAAGTTTATATATAATTTGTTTAAAATAAATAAGTATTTTTATATAAATATTTGTGCTATTTTTGGGAGTTTAATTTTGAGATGCTAAATTTGGAAAAAAAAACTTGAAAATGTGCTATTTTAGGGTATTACTCAAAAGTAAATTATAACTTTAATTATAAATATATTATTTTGTAATTAATAATATTTTACAACTCTATAAACTGATAATAATTTAAGAAATTTAATAAATTTGAAGTTTACAATTCATCATCATTAACTAATAAAATACATAAAAATAATTTTATCTTTTTCAAAAATATAAAACTATCTATATAATATAATTTTATTTTTCTGTAAAAATAAAATAATTTTAGGGCAAATGTCTAAAATAGCATCTTTCTAAGTTTTTATTCCAAAAATAGCATCATTAGTTTAAATTTCCAATAATAGCACAAATTTAAGATTAAAATGCATTAAAACTATATTTTAATAGAAAAAAATTAAATTATAAATTGGAAATAATAAACCCAAATACAATACTTTAAGTTTATGTATAATTTATTTAGAATAAATAAGTATTTTTACATAAATATTTATGCTATTTTTAGGAATTTAATTTTATGATGCTAGATTTGGAAGAAAAACTTTAAAAGATACTATTTTAGGGTATTACTCATAATTTTATGAATAATATCCTAAAATAGCATATTTGAAAGTTTTTCTTTTAAATCTAACATCATAAAATTAAATTCCCAAAATAGTACAAATACATAAACACTTTATAAAATATCTATCGTTTTCAAAAATATAATTTTATTTTTCTCTGAAAGTAAAATAATTTTATTTTTTTCTCTCAAAATAAAGTGATTTTATTTTAGCATATCTGTAAGGTTTGGAGTCCAGAATGTTTTGAGTCGTACGAATACCGACAGCACTGACATGTGAAGAAGGGTATATCCGTAATTTTAGAGAGAAACCGGTTTAGTGGCAGAGAGAGAGAGAAAGAGGTGGGTGACGAGTGCGCATTTGCCATATGACAGTAAAAGCTGTGATGATGCCTTCTGTGATGGCACATGATAATTGTTATATACTTAGCAAATTATCCATTAAATTCTTTTCCATTCCATAATTATTTTTATTCAACTTAACTTAAATCAATATTTGAAATAATTTTAAACAAATTAAATCATTGATACTATTTTTATAAAATATGATATCATAGATTTATAATTTCTAATATATTATGTGAGGATTTCATTATAATTTGATATTAACAAAAATATAGTGATAACGTGTAATCAATATATTTAATTTAAAATAAATATATAAATAAATTTAAATTATTAAAATAGTTATAAAATATGTTATTATTATTAATTTTGTTAAAAATATATATTTATTAAACTAATTAAAAATAATATTAAATTTATAAAATATAATTATTTTATTTTCTTACTTACATATACAAAAATTAATATTAAAATTAATTTTAAATAATAGTTAAAATTATATAAATATCTAATTTATATTTGCTAGTAAACAATATTATATAATTTATAAATATTTTTCTCGTATAAATCTAGTGTTTATTTATATTAATATAAAGTAATGTTTATAACAAATTTTTATTTAAAATATTTTTGATTATTGATTTTTAAATATAAAACACTATTTTATTTAACTTTTCATTTTTCTCTGTGTATTTTTATTTTAAAATTTTGATTTTATTTATTTTCCATTTCTTAATTTATAATAGATCAAATATATTAATTTCAGTGTTACGTTGTACGAATGATGTTATAATATTGTTAACTAAACTTTTCAGACAAGTTTTATTTGACCAGACTAAATGTTTTCGTTTGATTTTTTTGTTGGATTCCTTTATATCTTTCTGTCACGGTTTTGTACTCTTTATTCTTTATAAACTTTGTTTTTCTCTTTAATTTAATATCGGTGACATAACTAATGTCTTTTTCAGTATATTATACGACAAAATATCATAAGATATTTGCATTTCATATTTGACATTTATTGCTAATATAAGTATACATATTTGAGTAATACCATAAAATAACAATAATTTAAATTTATCTTCTAAATTTAAAATATTAAAACTAAAATTTTAAAATATCATAAATTATTATATGAAAATAATTATTTACCTCAAATAAACTATATATAAAATTAAAACTTTTCTAATTTAGGGTTTAAATTTTTTTCATTAAGAATAAACTTTTCATTATTTTAGTTTAAATTTGTGTTATTTTTAAAAATTTAAATAAATAGTGTTATATTTGAAACAAAAATTTAAAATAGTGCTATTTTACTTAATTTCCCTACATATTTTGTTTCTTTAACTATGTGTTTTTTCAAAAATATGATTTTAGTTAGGACAATTGTCTAAAATATCAAGTTTTTGTTGTAAATATAATATTAATCATTTAAATTTACAAAATAGCATAAATTTAATATTAAAATAATTAAAAATCTCATTCTAAGAAAAAATTTAAATACTAAATTGAAAAAATTAATCTCAAACATTATATTTTAATTTTATATATATTTTATTTGAAATAAATAATTATTTTCATATAATAATTTATGCTATTTTAGGAAGTTTATTTTAATGTACTAAATTTGAAAGATAAATTTAAAAATTTATTTTAATATATTGCTCTTTTATTTATAGTTAACACATTTAATAACACAAACTACAGTTCAAATGATAATAAAATAATCACTTAAACTTATGCTCTGGTTCAATTTACACTTTACTTTTGGAATACAAATTGAGAGTTTATAATTTTAATTTGCAGTAGAATTATATCTTTCTATTATTAAAATTCAAACCAAGTTGATTAATTAGTTTTTTTCTTTTTTTATTAAATAAATAAGCGATACAAGATTATTATGATTTTCTAATTATTTATAAAACGGAAGGGATTAAAATGTGCTTCATAGAGAGTTTTTATAGACGTAGACATAAAGCATATATTCTAAAATTTACTGATATTTATGATTTTTTTGTTCGTACGGATAATTATTTTTATCTATATTTGCATATATGCGACATCATATAGAAAAATAAAAATAATCATTAAAACTAGAATATATAGAAAAAGAGTCAGTATTGTTTTCATAAAATTACATAATTCATATAAATTATATGCTATAAATTTAATAAATTTCTATTATATAAATATATTTAAACATATTAGAGGCAATTGACAAAATAGTATTATTTTAAATTTTTTTACTCTAATTATTGCACAATTAGTTTAAATTTTTAAAAATAACATAAATTTAATATTAAAATATCTTAAAACTTTTTAATAAAGAAATATTAAATCTTAAATTATAAAAAAGAATCCAAATATAATATTTTAACTTTATAATTTATTTATAGTAAATAAATATTTTTCATAAAATAATTTATACTATTTTTAGAAGTTTTAGTTTACAGTGTTAAATTTATAACAAAAATTAAAAATATGTTCTTTTAAGTCATTGCTCAATATTATTATTCACATAATATAAATAAATATAATAATTATAGATATTTTATGTAATAATTATTTATATATGTACAAGTTTTATATATATCGAAACAAGAGCGCATATTTTATGTTTTAAATTTTAATATTTGTAATTTTTATTTTGTTTTTAATTGATATTATTTTTTATTCATGAAATTTTAAATATCTGAATTATTATATCAAACTGAAAAGAATAACAAATCGAATCAAATCAAACAATAGTTTTCTCAACCTGCATGTGAAGGTGTTATGAGCCATCAAACCCCTCGAGAAAAAGAAAAGAATGTTAAATAAGAAAAATGAAAACTAAGAATTAATTTGGAATATGAAACCGGGAATCTAAACCGGAAACCGGTTTGAGTAGAGAGAGAGAAAGAAGAGAGAGAGAAGAGAGAGAAAGAGAGAGAGAAAGAGAGAGAGAAAGAGAGAAAGAGAGAGAGAGAGAGAAAAAGAGAGAGAGAGAGAGAGAGAGAGAGAGAGAGAGAGAGAGAGAGAGAGAGAGAGAGAGAGAGAGAGAGAGAGAGAGAGAGAGAGAGAAGAGAGAGAGAAGAGATAGAGAAGAGAGAGAGAGAGAGAGACAGAGAGAAGAGAGAGAGAGAAAGAAGAGAGAGAGAGAGAGAGAGAAGAGAGAGAGAGAGAGATAGAGAAGAGAGAGAGAGAGAGAGAGAGAGAGAGAGAGAGAGACAGAGAGAGAGAGAGAGAGAGAGAGAGAGAGAGAGAGAGAAAGAAAGAGAGAGAGAGAGAGAGAGAGAGAGAGAGAGAGAGAGAGAGAGAGAGAGAGAGAGAGAGAGAGAGAGAGAGAGAGAGAGAGAGAGAGAGAGAGAGAGAGAGAGAGAGAGAGAGAGAGAGAGAGAGAGAGAGAGAGAGAGAGAGAGAGAGAGAGAGAGAGAGAGAGAGAGAGAGAGAGAAAAGAGAGAGAATAGCATGTGAATGCACATGGGAGAAGAGATAGGAAAAGAAACAGAGAAGGGAGCATGAGGAAGTGATCAGACAGAGAAGGAAGCATGAGGGAAGTGAACAGACAAAGAAGAAAGCATAAGGAAGTGAACAGAGAGCATGTTCTGTATATTCCCTGCATGTAGATAACTTCCTGTTTTTTTTATATATATATATTATAATGTCGAAAAATAAGATTATATCATTAACATGATTTTTAGATTTGATTACTTTAATAACCAAAAAAGAGGATTTTCTTTTTATAATTTCGATTTGGTGCACATGGTTTACTATCTAATTTTCATGTTAAAAGCATGTGTTTAGCTGTTCCTACATGTGATTCACTTGTGTAATTGTGTACATTGATTAATAATTACCAACTTTTTATTTAAAGAAAAAGATATCAATTTTATAAACTTTTTTACAAATGGCGAGGAAACATTTTTAAATTAACACTTCTGTAATTTCGTAAAAATAATGATCAAATTTTCCATATTTTAATTTGTTTACTAAAATAATAATACAGATAATCAGACAAAGACAAAGAGTAATACTATAAAATAACATCATTTTAAATTTATCTTTCAAATTTATCACAATAAAACTAAAATTTCAAAACTAGCATAAATTATTATGTAAAAATAATTATTTACCTTAATAAACTATATATAAAATTAAAACATAATGTTTGAGTTCAATTTTTCCAATTTAGGGTTAAAATTTATTTCATTAAAAAGAAATTTTTTATTATTTTAATATTAAATTTGTGCTATTTTTAAAAATTTAAATAATTAGTGTTATATTTGGAACAAAAACTTTAAATAATATTTTAGTCAATTGCCATAAACAAACTAAAAAAAATATATAAATTTGTTTGCAAAAAATTGCACAATTAAGTTGAAATTCATCAAAAACACTTAGCCGAAACTCGTTTTGGAATAGTTAACAAAATGTTAATATTCATTTTTATTTTAAGAGTAAATTCTACAATGCATATGTAAAGAGAGGTTGTAGTTTATAAATGTGCAATCCACTAAAATATCACTTTTTAAAATTTTTATTACAAATATACCACTAATCATTTAAATTTCCAAAAAACAGTACAAATTTAATATTAAAATACTTAAAAAATCATTTTCTAATAAAAAAAATTAAATTCTAAATTAGAAAAAAATGAACCCAAAAATTATATTTTAATTTTATATATAATTTATTTTAATGAAAATAATTTTATATATTTTATATTTTATGGTATTAGTCTTTGTAAATTGTTATTAGATAAAAACACAAACCAATTTGTTTGAAAATCCCACATATATATTCTTCCACATGTGTGTCTAGCGATGTTACATATGAAGAAAATGATTGATACTTCTTTAAACATTTATACTTCTTTCTTTTCTGAAAATAACTATTTTCCATGTGATGTAATTTTCTTTCTTCTTCCTCTCTTTAATTTTACTTTATTCCTTATATATATAATTTTTGGTGGGGAAAGAAACTTAGCCTAAATTTAAAACACAAAGTGGTAAGTTGTTAAGTCATTGAGAAGTGACCACTCATCCCACGCTCTGACCTCATTGCTCTTTGTCCTATTTTCACTTTTTATCAATCTTTGTTTTATTCTAATTGATTTATTATTTTGATAAATTTTAAAGCTCTAAACAAAAATACAAATATTATGATAATTTTTAACTTCGAAATATATGATATACAAAATTCGCTTAGAACCCAAATCGTAGAGAATATGAAGCCAATTAATCGTATACTAGATTTAGACACATCTCGAAAAAAAATATTTACACATTATAATTATTTATTTATTTACTAAATATAAATTAAATACGTATATAATTTAGAGTAATATTCTAAAATAGCACCATTTTAAGTTTATCTTCCAAATTTAGCACAATAAAACTAAAATTCCCAAATTAGCATAAATTATTATGTAAAAATAATTATTTACCTTAAATAAAATATATATAAAACTAAAACATAATGTTTGGGTTCACTTTTTCTAATTTAGGGTTTAATTTTTTTTCATTAGAAATAAGTTTTTAATTATTTTAGTATTAAATTTGTGCTATTTTTGTAAATTTAAATGATTAGTGCTATATTTGAAACAAAAACTTGAAATAGTGCTATTTTAGTCAATTGCCATATAATTTATTTATTTATTTTTAAAATTTTTAATATTGATTATACAAATAAAATATACAGTAAAATCAGATTATATAAATGAATTTAAATTTTCTAATGTTAGATATACGATATTATTAAATAGGTAACAAACTATAAATGTGATAAATATTCAATTAATTTAGACTTTTGATTTATATTTTATTTGACTAATTTTCTAAAATTTATAATATTTTTTTTATACTGTGTTTGCTTTTTACATCGAAATGTTAAAAATTTATATATAGTATACGGTTAAATATTTATTTAATGTTATTTTTCTAAATACTCTAATAAAATTATATTTTATGTAATATTTGTATTAAAATATTCTTATGTGACATATCAACCTGATTACTTGTAAATCACATTTAAAAATAACAGTTTTTTATTAAAATATATATTAAAAATAAAGTTTCTTTTTAAAAAATTTTTTAATTAATATATGAAGGTTTAGAATTACCAAATCGAAACGGTGTCGTTGTAGTTTTGGTGTTCTACTGAACTGGGGCTAGAGTATGGGCTAATCTATAAATTAGGCTTAAGGCCCATATTATTATTTATAGTTTTTTTAGGAATTAGTTTCTCAATTTTTCTAATTTCTTTTTTTTCCAGCCTACAAATGCTTTTCTTGCTCTCTCTTTCCCCAAATTTTCCAGGAATTTTCCAATCTGTAAATTTTCTTCCATTTTTAATTCGTAAGCCAGATTCCGACTCCAGATTGTGTGAAACGGTTAGTTCATTTGCCTCTGGGATAGATATTGTTGTTTTATATTTGTTCCTTCTCATATATGATTAGATGGTTAGGTCATAATCACTTGTTTGAGTATAATAAATTCGAAGTTTTTGTTGATGTTTCTTCTGAATCTTCCTAAGCATTAGAGATCTATATCGTTGGGTTCTGAAATTGATTCAAAGAAAGAGATTTTCTTCTGGGGCTCTGTTCTGATTTCCCCAGAATTGATGATGCCGTTATAAGTATATATATCTCATGATGTTCACATATTTTTTGAAGAAAAGTTTGATCTTCTGTATTAATGATCAACTAACCAATTTTGTCACTGTGTGTAGTTGTTTAAGCAGGTTAAGATGTTTTCTGAAGAAGTTTTGAAGAATGTTTTTCCATTGCTTAGAGGTGAAGATCTCGCAGCATGTATGGGTGTATGCAGACAATGGAGAGATATAGCAAGTGATGATTTTTACTGGAAATATCAATGCGAGAAGAAATGGCCTTCGATTTGTAAACGACATAAACCTCCTACTGAAACATATTACAAGATGTTTCAAACCTTTAGTAAGCGAAGACCAAACCGTGTGCTTCCTCCTCCGAGACTGTCATTCGATAACTTGGAATTCTTCATCGACATTTGGTCAGAAGGAAAACCTATATTCTCAGGATTGATACCTGGCATTGCGTTGGAAAATGGAATCAAACCACTACCGTCAGGAATCAGCCATGTTCTTAGAACTCACCTTGCAAGACCTGATTACAAGATGGTTGTTCCAGCTGAGCCTAGATTCACTGTTCCATTAAATCAGACGGTTAGTGTTTCAGTGCTTGTGGGACGGAATGATTCAAATAAGGTTGCTCGAATAATCAACCGATCTGTCTTTGATTACATCGACCGGTCATCTTACAGAGCGCTTGCTTTTGAGTATCTCGACTTATCTCCTTATTACCCTTTTGTCTCGGGTATTCGAGCATGGATCTCTTTGCTTTTCATGGATGTTGAGGACATAAATGATGATCTCCTCGATGTTTTTGGGATTCAATTAGATTTCTGTGATGTTGCTGACACTAAAGAAGAGGTTTTGTGGCTTCTAGATATGCTTGATTGGAAGTGAAAACAAGCTTAAGACAAACCAATATAGCAAAAGACTGGAAATTGAATAACTTATTTTTAGTTCTTTATTATTATTATAACATTTGAACTCAATACATCTGTTACTTCTTCAATTGTAGTTGTAAGACTTAGGTAACAAACTCAAATGATTGTCCTAAAGGTTAATCTTTCCAACAAACTCAAATCATTGTTCATTTTTTTTATTTCAATAAGATCTTATTGATATATTTTTTTGACTACAAAAATAAACAATCCTTAGTGATCTTATATTTCGATCACATACGGTACCATATCTTTCGTTTTAAAGTTGTTAAAAAATACATTTTTATATTACGTACCATCTTTTTAATTCGAAGCAAGACAAATATTAAGTCGTGTAAATAATCCGAACCAAAATCGAATTGAAACATAGATTTCGGTTATAAAAAAATTAACCGAACCGATACTATTTTAGAATATCATGGTTATTGATTACTAAACGAAAACAAACCGAAAGCCGAAATTATATCCAAAAAATCAAATTTTTTTGTTATTTTTGGTTATCCAAAAATATTTCGGATATTTTGGTTATTTTCTGTTATTTTTCATTATTTTTTTTGTTATTTTTAATTATTTTTGGTTATTTTTCAGTTATTTTTCAGTTATTTTCGATTATTTCAGTTATTTCGGTTATTATTGATTAACCGAATTATTTTCGGTTATTTTTAGTTTTTTAAATTTAATAATCAAACCGATTGAAACTGAGGTATGAACGAACCGAAACCGAACCAAAATATAAAAATAATTAGATGAATCTTTAATCTTACTAATCGAAAAAAATGAAACCAAAAATAACCGACCAAAATCGAATCAAATATCCGAATACCCATACCTAACAAATATCAACAAAATGTAAGACCAAAATCACAAATTTGATTTTAACGTAGATACACTGGTTAATAATGATCTCTTGACTTACTTCATTATCACCCTTTCTCTCCATATTCAGTTTGGTCTCTTTTCTTCTCATGTATGTTGAATTAGCCACAAAATTATAGACACAGAAAAACCGACAATCATATGTTGGAGCTGGATTTGCACGATAAATCCAGCCTATTTAAGATAAAAAAACCCAATAAAGATCGAGCTGACTGCTTCAGCTCGATGTGTATGATTCCGAATATTTTGCCTTAAATATAAAAAAGGAAGAAGTCAAGCGATGAAGTAGATATGCGAAGATCGCGAAGATCACGGAGATCGTACGTGCATATCGTAGAAAAAAGAGTGGACCGAATATCTAGGGAAGAATTGGGTTAACATTTGTAAATAAAAAGGATATACCTTATTTTTCATTCATTCATTCATACAAAAGTTGTACATTGAGTTCATCAATAGAAAAGTGATTAATATCAAAAGATAAAAGTTCTTATTGATTTCGATTGGTTAAGGAGAATTAAAAGTATTAAGATTTTCCCCCAAAATATAAATCTCGAATGTGGATTTTGTCATCCACGTCATAGTTGCATTTGATAAAGCATTTTCACTGGTCTAGTCCACCTCGAGCCTTGGTTTCTAGTTGTGTCTGATCCAATCATTGTTTGTCTTTGACACTCCATAAATTAACCATTTCTCTGTGTCCTCTACAGCTCCTTGCAGGACATCCCTAGTTTTCCAAATCCGTCAAAATATCCATAAATGAAATTTTCTCATCAATGGTGTTTAACTTATAGTAGGCCTGTCATTATGGTTCATTATCTGTGGGTCCCGTCTCATTTGACTTGTTGCGGGGTGGGTGCGGGTCGAAAAAAAAATTTCATATGAGGGACGAGTGCGGGTCGAAATTTTAGTATAACGGGATGGGTGCGGGTTTCATTTTATTATTTTGCGGATTAGTGGGTACCCGCAAATTTTCGGTCAAAATCAATTAACCAAAATTTAAACCAATATAATCTAAACCAATTTAATTTTAAATCAATTTAATCTTAGACAAATTTAATACCAAACTTGATGTTCAAAATTTGTGTAATTTGATATATTAAAAAATTAAATTTCGATATATTTGATGTATTAATGTTAGATTTATTATTATTTGAATTTATTTTAATTATATAGTTTTAAAAAATTTAGAAAAAGAAATGGGTCGCGGGTTATCCGCAAACCCGATAGATTAATGCGGGGTTGCGGGTTTTAAAAAAAATGACTCTCGGATAAAAAAGATTTATGAAAGAAATCTTCAACCCGCCGTGGGATGGGTCATGCGGGACGGGTCCGACCCGCTTGACAGAACTAAATCTTAGTTATTGTATTGTATTTACTCGTGAAAGTTAATAGGAAGAAAATGTTAAGATAAAAAAACAAGTAATTATCAATAGAAAAATCATTACAGCAATAGCACAAAAACTTATATAGAATATAGGAACCTGTAAAACATTAACATCGTGAAATCTAATAACATATATTTACTAATTAAATAACATTTTCACTCTTATTTAACTGCATATATATACTTTAGCTATTCTTTTAGCTAAAAGTTAAGCTTTCCATCAAAAGATTGTCCAGTACATCCCCAGGTAGGTGGTGTCACATCCATAAAATCTTTCGTAACTCCATCACTTGTTGTGATCCTAAATGATAAACATTGTCCGGTTAAGACAACACCAGTGGTCCAAATCTGACCCCAATCCTTCTTCATAGCTACCCATTCAGTCTTGGTTCCTTTAACCTGCATGGCCTTAATATCTCCAGCTCCTCCTACATTATACGGCATGATCATTAGATAGTGAGGGTTTCCCTTTATTTCAAACTTGATTCCACCGGTTTTCGCACAAGGAACACGTCTGAATTTAACCGGGACAACACCGGCTTTGTACTTGGCGATTTTGAGGAACATTGGTTGAGAGAGATCAAAGTGTTTCTGTGGTGGGTTGCACCAACAATCTTGTGTTTTGCTGTAATCTGGTGGACAGAAGTTTGTAGCTGTGATCGTAATGGAACCAGGCAAACACCATTCTGGAGTATTTACACATTTGATCTCGTAACAAGCTCCACAAGTGTAACCGTTGTTGAAGAGAGCTGTGCTTAGGGCTGCTGTAGCTAGACCATAGCCTTGTTTGTGTAAATCACCATATCCACAAGCTCCCTCTATATACAATATAAAATTATAACAATGAGTATGTATTTCTTTTAGGGCTACACTTAGAACCGATATCATGAAAAAAATAATAATTAATATTTGTGATTTGCTTAGTTTTTGCAAAATATTTAAATTTTTTTATTTGTTTTGCTAATTTGGATATCAAAAATGGATATTTGCATATATTTTATTTTTCCATTCAATATAAAAAACCTAAGCCACAAACCTTGATGAAAAGTTAATTTTTATTTAATATGAACTATAATATAGAAAATAAGTGAAATCAACTAGGTTTTTAAAATAGAAAAAAACATGTAAAATAAGATGGTGAAAGGAAAAAAATAATTAATTTATATTTGAAAATTAAAAGTAATTAAATAATTCTTCACTTAAAATTCTAATGTAATTTAAAATTTTTGTTATTAATATTTATTATTTAGTATAAAATATCTATATGTATTTTTACTTTAATTTTTTATATTTATTAAAATAATAAATATATAGAATATACAGATAGGAGTAGATATCATGTTTTTCTAATATCTAGTATTTGTGATTTTGTTTTCAGAAAGATCAATTAACTAAAATAACAGTATCTTAAATTTTTGTTCCAAATATAGAACTAATTATTTAATTTTCTAAAAATATCACAAATTTAATATTAAAATAATTAAAAATCTTTTTCCTAATAAATTATACCATAAAATAACACCTTTTAAAGTTTTTCTTCTAAATCTAGCATTTTAAAATTAAACTCCCAAAAATAGTACAAATTATTATGTAAAAAATACTTATTTACTATAAATAAGTTATACATAAATTTAAAATATTATATTTGGGTTCATTTTTTCTAATTTAGGATTTAATTTTTTCTATTAAACTATAGTTTTAATGTATTTTAATCTTAAATTTATGCTATTGTAGGAAATATAAACTAATAATGTTATTTTTGAAACAAAAACTTAAAAAGTGCTATTTTAGACAATTGCCCATAAAATAGTATATGTTTTTATTTAAATCATTATAGATACATGGTAAAATATGGTATTGTTAATTATAAAAATGAAAAAGAAAAAAAAACCATATTGGCATTTTCGTTCACATTTTATAAAACTAAACCTATAAGGAAATAACTGAAAAGATTTTTATAAAACATATATTAGCATTTAAAAAATGCAGTCTAGTCAATCTCATTTACTATGTGCATGATCAAAGATTGAATCTCAATTTACTATATGTTAATATTTGGTAATGCATGTATACATCTTAAATAACTAAAAACAACTTATTACAGGTCTTTTTAATTTATATTAGTATGTATACTTACGTTGAGTTCCTACACCATTAATGTCACCGTAAAATGTGGCACGTGCATCTTCCCACCCAGAATCTTCATGACCATAACACAAAGGCACTACGCATAGCACCATTACCATCATCAAAACTTCTGCATATTTAATGAGTTTCATAATGTTAGCTTTGTTTAACTAAATTTTTCTTGAATTTGATTGATGAGTAATGTTGATGGAAATGTAATGTAAATATAGGTGTAGAAAATTCTGAGCTTCTCTCTATGTTTCCGGAATTCAATTCAATTTCTGTGATGTTGCTAATGTCAAGGACAATGTTTTTTTTTTGTGTGGTATCTCTCTAATCCCATTGTTAGGTCCTTAGTTAATTGCTCCAACATTATTTTTTTTTGACATCATATGTTATTTTTAGCTTTTTATTTTACTATTTTCTTTATTATTAAAAACACAACGTTGTATAAAATATATATTGATTATGTTTTAATTTTATTAGAAAATGAGGTTTTATGGGGACATTTTAGTTTTGAATAATGTGAATCAAACGAAAAATCAAAAAAATCATTTCAAAAGATTCAAAACTTAGTTGCCATGTAAGTTTACTTGCTGCCGATACTTAAAGAATGTGGTTTTGAAATATTGTTTGTTTGTTGTTTGTGACTCATTTAAAAATATACTAGATTTATACTTGTGTTTTATGTTGGGAAAAAATATTCGTATATTATAATTAATTAATTATTTAATAAATATAAATTAGATATTTATATTATTTTTAAAATATTTTGAATACAATCAAATAATACGTAAATATTTTAAATTTTATATATTAATTATCTATTAATATATAATTTAATTTATTTTTTTATTATGTATTTAAATATTATATATATATAATATATTATTATATCATTAAATTCAAAAGTATTTTTATAATTTAAATAAATTATATAAGTCATTGATCTAATAGTAAAATATATTGATTTTCTAACGAAGTTAATAAGAGTGGATATAGTATAATTATTTTAATAAGTTAAATCTATTTATATATTTATTTGAAATTATTTATAAATTATCGTATATGTAAATTAAAGAAATAAAAATTATTTTAGTACTTTAAATCTATTTATATATTTACTTTAAACTTATTATGGCGATGATAAGTTAACATGACATTTCTGTTAATAATGATAATGTTATTTTCTTAAAATGTTGCTCAATTGATATATTAGGGGATTATGTAAATTTCATTACTTTGAAAGTGAAATTTATAACACAAGTCCTATGTTATGATAATTTTCTAATCCATCCCAAACTGAATATCAATAAAAAATAACATTAAATTTAATTCAAGCCATTTAAAAGACAATGTAATAAAGTTGACTTGAAAATCATGATAAGTTTAATAGATTCTAATTCAAAATTAATTGATAACCTATTAAATTAATTTATATTCTCTCTCTATATATATATATATCCACCACAATTTGCAATTCCTAACATAAATTGTGTGTGGTCAACACAATATTAATTGTTTTGTCTCTTATGTTTCTCCATTGATAAATATTTTGTAATGGGATACTATATAATATTTATAGGTATAACCGTTTGGGCCTAGACGTTTAAGATTTAGAGCTAAATTCCACACTTATGTTCTATATTTGAAAGGTTTGACTTGCAAAAAGAAAAAAGCATTAATAAAGTAAAGATCACACTTTGGAGTTACGGGACATACATTTATATTTGATATATATTGATAGCATGTTGAAAGTGGATTTCGTACTCCCAATATGAGGTTCGGTCCAAATGCGGATCAATCTAAAGATTTGATTTACGAATTTTTCGTAATACGAATGATTTTTACGTATTTCAAAACATCGTCAAAAATTCTACGAAACATACGATTTCCTTAGATATAAGGACAGTTAAACAAATCACAATGTATAGCAAATGCAAATGAAACCTCATACAATAGACAAATAAACATGATCAATTTCAAAATTTTAATATTTAACTAGATTTATATCCACGCCATGCGTTAAAAAAATATTCACAAATTATATAATATTATTTATTAGTAAATATAAATTAAATATTTATATAATTTTAAATTTTATTTAAAATTATTTTTTACATTAATTTTTATATATATAAATTAAGGAAAGAAAAATAATTATTTTTTATAAATTTAATAGTATATTTTGGTTAGTTTAATAAAATATATTGATTATCTAAAAAAATTAATAATAATAACATATATTATAATTGTTTTATTAAGTTAAGTATATTTATATATTTATTTGAAATTTAATATAATAATAAAACGTAAACATGATATTTTTGTTAATAAAATAGTATGATAATATTATTTTTTTTAAATATTTTTCAAATAATATTTTAAGATGTAATGTTTTGTTTTTTTTTTTCTCGTGTGGAGATATATTGTTGAAAATCCTATATGATCAAAAAAATTTTGGCACATAATCCATTTAATTTTTGTCAAATTTATTTTGATATTTAGGACTCAATAAATTTTTTAAACTACAAAATAAATTTAAACGTTTAATTTAAAAAAAAAATATTAGAGACAAGGCTCGGTTTTAAAATGTGAATAAAAAAAAACATAGGCTACTTTGAAGTTTCAACAGGGCCATTCTGGTTTCCAACATATTCTCCATTTTACCCTTACGTGTGATTGGATTTCTGATTTCTCGCTCCACCAAAAGCTTCGGCGTTAAAGGACAAAATCGGAAATACGTCTCCTATAAATTCCAGCCTTGTTCTTCCTCGTTGAAAATTATCTTTCTTTCTCCTCTTCAACGAGAACAATTTCTTCACTGTTAATCTTCACAAGTAATGTCGATCTCTCTCTCTTTCTTTCTCTACCTGATATTACGATTTTTAGCTGCATTGTCGATTTTTCCTTGCGAAACTGTTGTTGATTCTTACTTGATCTCTCTCTCTGAATCGTCGATCGTTACCACTCTGTCTTAGAGATCGGATCTTTCTTTGTTTGTGATTAATTTCAGTATGATCGAATTTATAGATGTTTTTATTAATCATGCTCATTTAGTAATTATCAGTGTTATCTCTGTACATATTTTCGAATTTAGACTAGATTGTGATTAGATCCGCGTCGTTCTCGAGTAAATTATTTTTCTAGGCGAATCGTGAATGGTCTCCTGATTGCCATATTAAGTGTTCGATGTTTGTCTTAGTCCAGATCTGATCCCTTTTTGAATTTGTTTTTGAAACGCAAATGTCGACTCGATCTTAATTCGATCTTGCCTAGGGATCAAAGAAATGGTGAAGATCTGTTGCTCTTTTTTTGTTCCTAATTCGTATTGCAATTGGAAGAATTTTTATTGTTACATTTGGTGAGGGATCTGAGTCTTGATTCGATTTTTTGCAGAGACTTAAAAAAATGGTGAAGATCTGTTGTATTGGAGCTGGATATGTTGGTGGTCCAACAATGGCTGTGATTGCACTCAAATGCCCACACATTGAAGTGGCAGTTGTTGATATTTCTGTTCCTCGGATCAACGCTTGGAACAGTGAACAGCTTCCGATTTACGAGCCAGGTCTTGATGATATCGTTAAGCAATGCCGAGGCAAAAATCTTTTCTTCAGTACCGATGTGGAGACACATGTGAGAGAAGCTGATATTGTCTTTGTCTCTGTTAACACACCGACCAAAACGACTGGTCTTGGAGCTGGTAAAGCTGCAGATCTCACTTACTGGGAGAGTGCTGCTCGTATGATAGCTGATGTATCGGTTTCTGACAAGATTGTGGTTGAGAAATCGACTGTACCGGTGAAAACAGCTGAAGCAATCGAAAAGATTTTGATGCATAATAGTAAAGGGATCAAGTTCCAGATTCTTTCCAATCCAGAGTTCCTTGCGGAAGGAACTGCAATCACTGACCTTTTTAACCCTGACCGTGTTCTGATCGGAGGCCGAGAAACAGCAGAAGGATTCAAAGCTGTTCAGACACTTAAAGAAGTTTATGCCAATTGGGTTCCTGAAGACCAAATCATCACAACAAATCTCTGGTCCGCCGAGCTTTCCAAGCTAGCAGCAAATGCTTTCTTGGCTCAGAGGATTTCATCAGTCAATGCTATGTCAGCTCTATGTGAATCAACAGGTGCTGATGTAACTCAAGTGTCTTACGCCGTTGGTACAGATTCAAGAATTGGTCCCAAATTCTTAAACGCTAGTGTTGGATTTGGCGGTTCCTGTTTCCAAAAGGACATTCTGAATCTTGTCTACATCTGTCAATGCAACGGTCTTCCAGAAGTTGCGGAATACTGGAAACAAGTGATCAAGATCAACGATTACCAAAAGAACCGGTTCGTGAACAGAATTGTCTCCTCTATGTTCAACACCGTCTCCAACAAGAAGGTTGCGATCCTGGGATTTGCATTCAAGAAAGACACGGGAGACACAAGAGAAACCCCAGCAATTGATGTGTGTAAAGGTTTGTTAGGAGACAAAGCGCAGATTAGCATCTATGATCCTCAAGTGACAGAGGATCAGATTCAGAGAGATCTTTCAATGAAAAAGTTCGATTGGGACCATCCGCTTCACTTGCAACCAATGAGTCCAACCACAGTGAAACAAGTGAGTGTGACTTGGGACGCTTATGAAGCTACTAAAGACGCACACGCGGTTTGCATTTTGACCGAATGGGATGAGTTTAAGTCATTAGATTACCAGAAGATCTTTGACAATATGCAGAAACCGGCTTTTATCTTCGATGGAAGAAACATTATAAACGTTGACAAATTAAGAGAGATTGGTTTCATCGTTTACTCCATTGGTAAGCCGCTTGATGCTTGGCTTAAGGACATGCCTGCTTTTGTCTAAAATAACAAGGTAATAATCTCGCTTGTTCTTTTTCTTTTTTCTTTATCTTTATTTTCTTACTTTGTTTGTTTGTTTGTTTGTGTTTTTGCTTCATATAATTTGTCTCATGTTTCAATTCTGTAGTGTGTTTCACATTTTGTCAAAGAGAACTTTGAATTCAATAATTTTCCATCACTTCGTTGGTTTCCTTAGAAAAGCAATCAAGTTTTTTTTCTTCTTCAAAATCAAATGATTTAAACTTATTAATCAACATTTAGGATTCCAAATTCTTGTCATTTGTGTGATAATTGGGTTTATTGCATATTTTTTTGTTTCTTCTAACCAAAATATTATAGGTAAATTAATATAATTGCGAATGGAGGAAGGGTAACAACAACATCTTTGCAAATTCAATTTCTTAAGAGTTTTCTTCATGCGATACAACTCAATAACAAAAACTGATAGAAGAATGTCGTGTGAACAAGTCTCACAAACCGACAACACTTCATGTTTAGCACTCATCAAATTTTCCGTGGGATATTCCGTGAAATTTCTATTATTTGTAGTGTCTACAATTTGCAAATATCTTCACTAGCTAGTGGACTATCAATTACATTGTTCAACAACTTAGAATCTATAATATACTTAATATATTATTTGCAAAACATTTTAATAAAATAATTTTATCATAACGTGTTATTAACAAAAATATCATGTTTAATTGTTATTATCACATTTAATTTTACATAAATATATAAATAAATTTAAATTATTAAAATAATTATAATATATGTCATTGTTATTAATTTGGTTATAAAACCAATATATGTTATTAAACTAACCAAAACATACTATTAAATTCCTAAAAACAATTATTTTTATTTTCTAAATTTACATATATAAAAATTAATATTAAAATAATTTTAAATAAGAGTTAAAATTATATAAATATCTAATTTATATTTAATAATAAACAATATTATATAATTTATGAATATTTTTTTCTGCGTAACACGTGGATAGAAATCTAGTATTAATTAAAAAAGTATTTTAAATATGCCTGACTCATATTATCAGAATATTTTAAGATAAATATTAAATAAAATATAATTTACTAAAATATTTACGAAAACTGTTATTAGACAAATATTTAATATTATATTATATATAAATCTCTAATATTTCAATATAAAAATATTTGTTATACAATGCAAACACAATATAAAAAAATATTCTGGATTTTAAAAAATTAGTAAAACAAAATACAAAATATTTAGTTTAACTGAATATTTATATATATTTATCATATTAATAATTTTTTACCCAAGAAAAGAATAATTTATTTTAATTTATATAATCTAATTTTATTTTCTATTTTATTTGTGTATCAATATTAAAAGTTTCAAAAAAAATATTTGAAGTAAATAGTAATCTATGTATGTATTTAATTTATATTTATTAAATAAATAAATAATTATAATATGTGAATATTATTTTCTCAGGTAGAGCGTAGATCTAAATCTAGTTTAGATTAATCAGATTTAGTATCAATGTTTTATCTACGAAATGATGATAGAATACATAAAACATCCATACATTAATACTCGATAAATTAATGAATTGTGATTATCTTGTGAATATATGGTTTCTTTTGTAACTCTCTGTCGACAAAGAAATGCTTTAGATGAAGAAATGCTGGTAAGAACTTATCTCTGTCCCCTGTCACTCTGTAGAGAATCTTCCAGCGTTAGAGATTCTTAATGTCAGTGGTTTTAAATCACATAAACACACATTACCTAACAATTCAACGTTTGAAAATGAAGGAATAAAAATAAAACGCAGAGAATGAATGAATTGTATCAATCACGCTTTAGAGATTCCGTTTTCATGGCTAAAATTAGGGGTGCTTATTCGCTTCACTTTTGAGTTTTTGAGTTTCCACTCTTTTGAATTCTAAAAATAGGTTTTATTCTATACTAAATTTATAGTTTGGTTTTAGTTCAAGTTTTTAGGGATTTAGATTTTGAATTTTTTAAAGCAATGATAATTTTTAAAAGTATCACAAAAATTTTTTTTCACAAATAACATCAACAATTTTATTTCCTAAAATACTAAATCTATTTATTTTAAAAATACCAAAAAGTTAAAATTAAATTTTAACCCTAAAATATAAATTCTAAACTCTAGACTACTCCTTAAACTGTAAAAACTATACAATAAACTCAAACCCAAATGTTTAAATTATGAACCTTTAAAATTATTTTTCATTTTTGTAGTATATTTTTTTTAAATTATATATATATATATATTATTGAAACTAAAATTATTAATGGTATTTTTATAAAAGAATTTTTTTGTGATATTTTAAAATATATACGGAATGAAATTAATTTCTGTTTAATTTTATTTTAGCCAAAACAATAACAAGAAATCTAGTTAATATAAAACATAAATTATAACAACTAATATTTAATCAAGCCAAAACAATAACAAGAACTTTAGTTAATTTTAATAATTATATATGCTTGATCAAATTTTGAATTCAAATATATCACTAATTATTTAAATTTCTAAAAATAACATAAATTTAATATTAAAATAATTAAAAGATTAATTTATATTATTATTAAATTAAATTGATTTTAAAATAATTTATTTTTTATTATTTATTTTATTTTTTTTAAATAATTTATTTTATTATTAAATTTGTGCCTTTTTTAAAAAATTTAAATGATTAGTATTATATTTGGAACAAAAATTTGGAATAGTGCTATTTTAAAAAATTGCCCTAATTAAAAACTTTTTCTTAATAAAAAAAATAAACCCTAAATTAGAAAAAATGAATCCAAATATTATGTTTTAATTATATATATAGTTTATTTAAAGTAAATAATTATTTTTACATAATAATTTGTGTTATTTTTAGAATTTTATTTTTAATGTGATAAATTTGGCAGATAAATTTAAAATTATGTTATTTTAAAATATTACTCTTATTTTATAATTAATTTAATATTATTTCAAAATTTTGATTTTATTTCGATTCATAAACGTTACGTTAAATTTAAGAAAAAATAATTTTATTCAAAATTTGATTCAAATTTAAAATTGAGAATTTTTGGAAATTTTGGTCATATCACCTCTAATCCAATATCAAATGTGTCGCATTTTCTCATTTTTTTACAACTAATAGTTATTCTTCTCTCCCTTTTTATGGAAAAGTTGAGTATTTCTTTTATATGTGTGTCCAAAAAATTGATGATCTGTAAGAATCTCTTTATTGGCATTGTAATTTAAAGTAAAAAAATTCAGGGAAATTTGCTCTTTCTTATTATCAAATTTCACATCACCTCCTTACTCTGCTTGCTTAGCCTTCACGAGTAGAGCCATGGACACTCTCGTTGCTCAGTTGCAGAGACAATTTCGTGATTACACCATTTCTCTCTATCAGCAGGTTTCTTTTCCCCCTTAGCAAATCTAGCATCTGCCAATAGAAATGGATAATCTTTCTAGTGAAGAAAACTTAGAAATCGCGGTTAAGTTTTGAAAGGTGTCTCTTTTTTAGAGATAATTCTCTATGGTTTTTAGGTTTCTTTATGAAGCTTGTATTTTGTAAATTGGGGGTTTTAAGAATTCGTTTCAGTGTCTGAAATCAGTTAGTATTCAAAGTTGTCTCCTTTTTTTGGGAATGACTCTTTACATTTTTAGGGTTCAGCCTTTAATTTAGTATCCATGTCTGCGAAATGGGTTATCGTCTCCTTTTCTCAAAGGTCTCTCCTTTTTTAGGGTTCTTATATCAAGCTTGTATATTGGAAATCTCGGATTTTAAGAATTGGTATCAATTTCTGTGAAATGGGTTTAGGGTTCTTATTGAAGCTTGTACATTGGAAAATTGTATGAATTGGTTTTCAAGTATTTATGAGAATCTGTTATTTCGATTTGTGAAGGGGTTTCTAGATGATCAATTCACTGAATTGAAAAAGCTGCAAGATGAATGTAGTCCTGATTTTGTGGCAGAGGTTGTTTCTCTTTTCTTTGAAGACTGTGAGAAGCTTATCACTAACATGGCTAGAGCTCTGTAAGTTTTTTATAAAGTTATTCGTTCACTACTTATCATCAAAAAAACATATTTGGTATGATAACTGTTCATATATATACAGAGATCAGAAGGGAAATGTTGATTTCAAGCTGGTCGGTTCTAGTATTCATCAACTCAAAGGGAGTAGCTCAAGGTATGTCACATTGATCCGTACTCTTGGTCTTTTGTCTAATCTCAGTCTTACTTAAGTTTTAGTTAAGAGCTCTTTCTTGTTTCTATGAAGTGTTGGTGCCAAGAGAGTCAAAGGTCTTTGTGTTACCTTCAAGGAGTGTTGCGACTCTCAGAACTATGAAGGGTGAACTATTTTCGGATCTCATTTGTTCATTTGATTGTTAAGACTCTTTTGGACAAGACTAATTCTGAGACCAATCTCTGTGACAGATGCGTAAGATGTTTGCAGCAGGTTGATATTGAGTATAAGTCATTAAAAGCAAAGCTTCAAGATTTGTTCAATGTGAGTGAAAAGCTATGTGAGAAACATAGAAGATCTTTGTTTGTACAGGTTGATGAATAATCCTTGTATTGTTTGTTGCAGCTTGAGCAACAGATTGTCCAAGCTGGTGGTAGAATCCCTCAGGTGGATATATAAACTAGACCTGTCGATGAACAGAACAACAAGCTGATCCATGACAATGATCCGGTTGCATTCTTCAAGTATTTGTGCGTTAATACTCAGATTTGTTGGTTAGAAACTCTTAGAATGTGTGGAAAAGAAAGGTGATTGTTGTTGTTATAATCGTTTTGGTTCGATCTAGACTCTTATTGACCCTTGATCCTGATATAATCTGAATAACTAGCTTCTTGTACTCTTCAAGTAGAGCACACAAGATTACAGTCAAGTCCACCAGCTGATCTACCTAAGCAAGCTGATCTGAGCAAAAACGATACTCTAAAGACGACTTAAAGGAACAAACCAAGAAGAAACCATCTGCTAATGTTACAGTTTTCACAACACAAAACATAAGTCATAACCAATAGAAGCAATCGTTTTCATGACCAAACTCAAGGTTCCATTTTTAATGGCAATGGAGGAGAGAACATTGAACTTTCTTTTCGAATCTGCTTGTGTTCATTTCTTCCCGTGTGACTGTTACTTTCTGAAACTTGTGCTTCCTCTTTACTTTCCTGTGAAGAAGACTCAGACTGAGCTTCATCTTCTTCTCCTTCGAAACCGTTATTCTCCTTAGGCACATATTTGATATCCTTAACCTCATTGTACCCATCTCCATTTTCATTGTTTGATCGGCTTGTAGAACTGTCGTCTTCCTCACTTACACTTGCCTCTGGCATATCTCCATAAACCTTATACATGTTCCCATTCTCATCGAAGCTTACAGTTTTCATCACCCGGGTTTTCCCTCCACTACCTTTTATGACAACTCCGCTTCTACTCCCACTTCTTGAATTACTGCCAACTCCATCATCACGAGACATCATCACGAGCCTCTCTCCATCATCAAACGAATCATCCTCTCCGCTTGAAGTTAGCTCATATACAGTCTTATTCTTGCCAAACTTCACCGTTTTACTAACCGGCGTCTTCACTTTGTTGCCTTCCAGGAATTCCCCAACTTTAGACTTTGAAACAATTGGGATAACTTGAGCATCATCAGACATGAAGTGAAACTCTTCTAGCTCAGCAATGTTCTCCTCATCGCCATTGGAAGAAACATAGATTGTTCTTATCTGCTTCTTTGATTTCTCGGCAGTTCTATCTTCTCCTAAAGGAAGTTTATCTCCAAAACGCTTACATTTTCCCCTAAAGCTCACACCTTTCGCAGATTTACAAACATCACGCCTTTTCACAGCACAATCCTCTATGTAGTGTAGAAACCTCACCAACTCTCTACACAATGTTCTTTTTCCATCTCGTATCATTGAATCAACCCTACCCTGAGAGTGAAGAAATGATTAACGATCAAGAAATAAAGCTTAGAAAATTTCAGAATAGTTCTTCAAAACACCATATATACCTGAATGGAATCCAACTGCAGAAGCAAATCTGTAGCTTCTCGAGAAACAGCTTCAAAAGGGAAATGGGTTTTGCCAGAAACAGAATATTTGAGGGATAAGAAGCTTGATTTGATCGTTGCTAGCTCCTTGAGTTGCCTGAGTGATATAGATCTGCGAACCAGGTAAGACCGGAAATGGGTTTGAATCACACGCGCTGCCGAATCTTTCAATGTAGAGTAAGAATCGCGACGAGCCGAAACTCTGTTGAGCGACAAATCGAGATCTTCGATTTTCCGGAGAAGATCTTCGTATTCCCGATGAACGTTCTTCTGCCGCTGTTGCTGTTTAACGTAACTTTGTCGTTTCACAGCGTTGACTATCGGAGACGGAGTTTCACAGGAACAATGGGTTTGTCGTTGTTGTTGTTGTTGATTTTGGAGATAAGAAGCTATGAGAAGAAGAAGATGATCTAGATTCGGCGGCGGAGTTTGGGTACAGCAAGGACTAGAATCTCCACAGCAACATGGTGATAAAGTGGTGTAGTTCAAGGGAAAAAGAGGAATGCTTTCAGGGTGGATATGGTGGCGACGGCGGCAGCCGCCTTCGGGGTGGTGGTGAGAAGCCATCGATTCTGCAGAGGAAGGACGAAAAGCTTGAAAGAGGGCTATCACTGGTGTTTGCTCCGTCAATTGTAAAATAACCCTCAAAGTAACTAACAAATTACAAAAATAACTACCAAAACAGATTATATATTAGAAAATAATATACTAAAATAGAATTTTTGTAGCAATTTTAATAAAATAAAATTATTTTTTTAAACAACACAACTTTTTATTTAAAAATTAAAAACATTTAATTTACTATAGTTTTTATATTTTTATTTTGATCTTGTATTAAATAATTATAACTAAATATACATTATTACAATATTCAGCTTAGTATACTATAAATTAAAAATTTATTATTGATTTTTTACATATTGTTATGACATATTTATAAATTAATTTAACATGTTATCTTATTTTATAGGACATCTCAAGAATATCATACAAATTTTTTGTTCTAAAAATACAAAATCAATCATTTTATTTTTATAAAATTACCATTAATTATTTTCCAAAAATATTATAAAATTAAAATTTAACTTTAAAATAAAAGTAAATCATTAACTATAAAATATATTCTAAACCGTAAAAACTAAATTCTAAATCCAAACCTAAATATTTAAATTGTAAAATTTTAAAAATTATTTTTAGTGTTTGTGTAGTTCTAAGAAAAATTTTATAGTGATTTTGGAAAAATAAAATTATTCGGATACTTTTAGAAGAAAAAATATTTTGTTGTATTTGATGGTATTTCTCTATTTTTATATAGTTCATATACTTTATTTGTTATACTACTTACATGCTTTCTTTTTTTGCATTATGTATGTATGCATAAGTGTAAAATTCGAAATTTAAAAAACATATAAATTTTAATCAAAATATGTTAAAAAATGAAAAAAATTACAAAAAATTATAGAAAATTAAAAATTAAATTAGAAAAATGAATACAAATATAATATTTTAAATTTATATATAATTAATTTATAATAAATAAGTATTTTACATAATTATTTATGTTATTTTTATAATTTTAATTTTAAAATACTAGATTAATAACAAAAATTTTAAAATATACTTTTTTAAAATATTATTTAAAAAAATACAGACCTAAATGCAAAACTTTATTACCATAAAAACATCAAGATCCACTTTGATTATTCTAACTCTGAAGTTATTTTCTACAAAAATTTGATTATCTCAGCGTAAATTACAGTAATGGAGCTATATTGAGAAATGTATATATTTTACGTCAAACCTTATTTTATGAACCATCGATAAAATAACATTTTTTTAGTTTTTGTTTAAAATATAATATCATTAGTTTAAATTTTCAAAAATAACATAAATTTAATATTAAAATATTATAAAAGTTCTTTTAATAAAAAAAATTAAAAATTGACGATCTATTTTCTCCTCGGAAAATTAGTTTACTGTTAAGTTTGAAAATGTTTAACCAGAATTAAACTAATTACAACCCAATTTAAAACTCGATTACCCACATAAAACACAACTAACTCCCTTCCCTCGAAAAATCCCTAAATCGACGAAGAAAATCTCCAATCGACGAACCCTAATCCCCAATCGACGAATCCTAATCACCATCGACGAACCTGGGTGCGATTTGGTTGGTCCGATATCTACCGGTTCGTATTTTAAAACAATTAACCCAACAATGAGTGGTAATTTAGTTTCGAATTTTCAAATGGGGGAAAAATACGTTTTCAATTTCATTGGTGTGGATAAATCAATTGTGACACTAATTATAATAGTACCTAGTGGTATACTATAGTTTTAATAGAAAATATATCGTCAATCCAAATATTAAATTTGTGTTATTTTTAAAAATTTAATATTTTAAAATAATATTTATAATTTATTTATAATCAATATATATTTTTAAAAAATTATTTGAGATATTTTAAATTTTAAATTTAAATATTAAATTTGGAAATTTTTTAAAAAAATATTGTTATTTTAGAATATTAATCTTATTTTATTAAATTTGTGGGAAAAAATTTCTTCCGAGAGAAAGTCCGAAAGAGAATATCAAATTTATATGGAAAACCAGAAAAACCTGAAGATGATCTAACCACATTCAAGTATTCTAATTCTGTTTTCTAGTTGCATGGGTTTTTAAATAACTGTGGTTTCTAAATGAGTGAGGTTTTGCGCAGAGCAAGACACGCACTAAGCGTGAAGCAGTACCAATCTCTCTTGAATAAGTATGCAGCTACTCAATCAATCATCAAAACCAAGGCTTTACACTGCCACATCATCACCGGCTGTCGAATTTCCGACCACATTCTATCGACTCTTTCCGTCACGTATGCTCTATGTGGTCACATCACTTATGCACGCAAGCTGTTCGAGGAATTGCCTCAAAGCTCTTTGCTTTCATATAACATTGTTATCAGAATGTATGTGCGAGACGGATTGTATAATGATGCTATTAACATGTTCGTTAGGATGGTTAGTGAGGGATTTCAATGTCGTCCGGATGGTTTTACATACCCTTTTGTTGCAAAGGCTGCTGGAGAGTTAAAGTTTGTAAATTTAGGGTTGGTGGTTCATGGGAGGATTTTGAGAAGCTGGTTTGGTACGGATAAGTATGTACAGAATGCGTTGTTGGCGATGTATATGAACTTTGGGAGGATTGAAATGGCGAGGAATGTGTTTGATGTGATGAAGAACCGAGATGTGATCTCATGGAACACGATGATTAGTGGGTATTATAGGAATGGATATATGAATGATGCCTTGATGACGTTTGATCGGATGGTAAATGAGGGTGTTGATCCTGACCACGCTACAATTGTTTCTATGTTTCCTGTTTGTGGTCACTTGAAGGATTTGGAAATGGGAAGAAATATTCATAAATTGGTGGAAGAGAAACGGTTAGGTGACAAAATAGAGGTAAAGAATGCGTTGGTGAACATGTATTTGAAATGTGGTCGCATGGATGAGGCGAGATTTGTCTTTGACAGGATGGAACGCAGGGATGTGATCACATGGACTTCAATGATTAACGGATATACAGAACATGGGGACGTGAAAAACGCTTTAGATTTGTGTAGACTGATGCAGTTTGACGGCGTAAGTCCTAATGCTGTGACTATAGCCTCTCTTGTTTCAGCATGTGGTGATGCTTCAGAGCTGAACAATGGTAAATGTTTACATGGTTGGGCAATAAGGCAAAAAATTTATTCCAATGTCATCATAGAAACATCTTTGATCAGCATGTATGCTAAATGCAATCGAGTAGACCTATGCTTTAAAGTCTTTTCGGGGGCTTTGAAAAACCAGACAGGTCCGTGGAGTGCGATTATCGCTGGTTGTGTACAGAATGAACTTGTGAGGGATGCGGTGGATCTCTTCAAATGGATGCGACGGGAAGATGTAGAAACAAACATCGCTACACTAAACAGTCTCCTTCCAGCATATGCAGCTTTGACAGATTTGCGGCAAGCAATGAATATCCATTGCTACCTAACCAAAACTGGGTTTATGTCAAGCCTTGATGCTGCTACAGGGCTGGTTCATGTTTACTCAAAGTGTGGAGCTTTAGAATTCGCCCACAAGATATTCAGTGGGATCCAGGAGAAACAAAAGAGCAAAGATATAATTATATGGGGTGCATTAATTTCTGGCTACGGGATGCACGGAGATGGCCATAACGCGTTGCAAGTTTTCATGGAAATGGTTCGGTCTGGTGTAACGCCAAACGAAATCACATTTACTTCTGCCTTGAACGCTTGCAGTCATTCCGGTATGGTTGAAGAAGGCTTAACATTATTCAAGTTCATGCTTGAAAACTATAGCACAGTAGCTCGATCAAACCATTACACTTGCATTGTTGATCTTCTTGGCCGAGCAGGTCGGTTAGACGAAGCTTACAATCTCATTACAACCATTCCATTTAAACCGACCTCGACTGTTTGGGGTGCGTTGCTTGCCGCCTGTGTCACACACGAGAATGTCCAGCTTGGAGAAATCACAGCAAACAAGCTGTTCGAGCTTGAACCAGAGAATACAGGAAATTATGTTTTGCTGGCGAATATCTATGCAGCTTTGGGACGATGGAAAGATATGGAGAAGGTGAGACTCATGATGGAGAATGTTGGATTGAGAAAGAAACCAGCTCATAGCACAATCGAGGTCAAAAGTTATTAAGGTTGATAAAAATGAGTTCATAGAGGAATAGACCATGATTATGATCAGAATTTTACATATTATAGGATTTTGTATCATTTGTGGCAACGAAATGCGATTGGTTATGAAAACAAGATGTGGAGAAGGTATTCAAAGCAGCAGAGATTTCAAATGATCATAATTTAGCAGAGATAAATGGTGTTCATACATATACACACTGTAAACAACAAACACAACAATGATGGATTGAGTATATGCGAATCTGAAATTGCCTGCTCTCTTTCTCGAACACGAACCTTGTACAACTTCAGCTTATGACACATTTCACCCCAATTCTATGCAAAATGCAGATACCGATGATTTCTAAAGTTTAGCAACAACAACTCAGCAGCACATAGAAACGGAGGGATTACATCATAACATCTAACCACAGATTCTTCAAGCATTTTCTGCAGGGAAAACGCAACATCGAAATCTTATTGTCACTGAAACTCAGATGCCCCTTCAGAATCAGACAAAGGTAAGAGAGTACAAACTCCAAGCATATGTCCATTGAGGCAAACATAATACTCAATGCTATCTTCATAAGCCCCCAATCTACAGCTAGCACTCTGTGGTATCATTTTCGCCTGAAGCATACTCCACAGCTTTGCTTTGCAATATGGACAAACTTCCGTAGGATGAAATGATGTCCCCTTTTTAATAAGCAGCTTTCTCACCTTTGACATTGAAAAAGATTTGAAAAACCCACGGAAGAATCCCAAATCACCATCTTCTCCTTGATCCAGATGTTCACAAGGATCCGAAACATACAGAATATCATCAGTTCGACATTGAGGAGGAAGGAAACTCCTTCCTGATGTCCTAGAAAAACGGGTTCGGTGAACAAAGTGACCCGGGATTTGAATATCGTTAAAGAGTCCACCTTTACTCGAACCTGAGCAATAAATCAAAAGCTTCCCAAGCGCTCTCCAACTCCCATCAACACTGTGGCTACCACTAGAATGAAGGTCACACATCATCTTGGGTGCTCTAGCTCTGCAGAACTCTTTCCACAGAATCCGCTTAGCGAGATCATCAAACCATTTGCACACACAAGATAGAGTTGCGATCACATTAGGGTTCCAATTTAGGTGCTGAACCATAAGGAACAATACTTCTTCGCTAAGATGTCCTTTTGTGCAATGACAAGTTGCCGAGTGAATGCAACGGTATTGTTTTGCTATTATCATTCTTTCAACCTAGCAAGAAGCAACTCGGAAACGCTAACTAATCAGTCTTTAGCCAGGATTTTATCGAATAAATGTCTTAAAAGTAAAGCCAAAAACTTTAACTAAACTGGTGAACTGACCAAATCATTAGCCACACAATCAACGATGCAATCTTTATATACATATAAACAGCTACGCAGACCTAAGAGATCAAAATTTGTTTCTAGGTCAACCTAAATAAGCTAAAGATAGGACCTTTAAAGATTCCCCACAAACCAAAACCAAAATAACCAAGATCCATACGTTCCTCACTACAAATATACAGAAATTCATATAAACCAATTCAAAAACCTATCTCAAAGACGATTAAAACAACATCAATTTCTATTACTTAAGTAGATTTTTCCATAGAAAGGGAACAATGCGAAAAATCTCCAACGGAACAGAATCTAAAAAGCAACATCTCACCTTAATAAGGATGCGAACTTTGAGTAAACTAAAAAGTGAGAACTTTGAGTAGAATCGAGGATACAGTAATTAGGGTTTTGCTTCAGCAAGAGCACAAAATTTCACTAAAGAAGAAGAATAAAAGGAGAAAGGGGTCAACATTTCAAGTAAATCAGCTAATTCCAACAATACCCAGAGAGAATTTTATGAGAATTGGTAAAAATAAAGAAGATGAGGAAATGCATGCAAAGAAAAGGTCGAAGAAGAAGCAAATCTGTCTTGTTTCCTAAAGTTTTTTTTCTTCTGATTGTTTTCTATGGAAGTGGGAAAATAAATTTGTCTGTGACTCTGGGCTGTGCTAAAGTACGTTAAGGTGTACGGTGTAACTAATTCGTTTGATTGGACTGGAGCACTGATCACGGTAACGGTGAGTCTGTTAACGGTAACGGTGCGTTTGGTAATCACGTCATAACGGTAACGGCGGGTTTATAATTAAGTCCCCAACACAATATTAAAAGAAATACAAATCTAATGCATAAATATTAAATAGTTTTATTAAAGATGAATACTCACACTATAATTTGAAATATTCAAACTATAAGAAATTTTAATTGGAATAGTGATTGTACAATCTCTATATTCATTTCAGAGGTACGAAATGATTGCCTATCACGAATTTTATTGAAAAAACATTTACTATAAATGTCCTTTATTGAAAACTCAAGGAAAGCTTTATATATATTCGACTTCACATTTTTGCATATGACGCTATTATATCTTCGAAAATGTTGGATTATTGGATTAATTCGTTGCGATCAAACTTATAAAAAAACAAATACTCAAACTATTATTTTTATTCAAAGTCTCACTAGTTCTACTAAAAACTTTTTTATGTGAACAACTGACAAAAATAATATTTTTCTAAAATTTTTGTTTCAAATTTAGCACCATTAATTTAAATTTTAAAAATAACAGAAATTTAATATTAAAATATATAAATTAAAAAAGAGAATATAAATATAATATTTTAATTATATTTATAATTTATTTATGATAAATATATATATGTTTAGAAAATAATTTGTTATTTTTAAAATTTAAAGCTAAAATACTAAATTTGAAAAAAAAAAATTTTAAACTATTTTATAATATTACTCTTTTTATTTTGCTATCGATTTGACATAATTTTGAAAACAAATGACTTTAGTGGAGAAAAATACCTAGTAAGCCTCGCTTTCTTATTTGAGTAATATATTTTTTTAAGTATTACTATAGATTCAGATGACATGTTCCATATTCATCATAGTAATTAGGTTTTTTAAAACAAATTACATATATATATATATATATATTTACATTTTCAAAATATTTACAAATTATGTTTTCAAATTAAACACAAGTTTCCATGCAATCTAGATAGGAATACAATAACTTTACATTAATTAATTTTTGAAAATATTAGAAATAAAAATAACAACTTTAAATGGTGAGATAGATGATTTATTTTTTTAAAGCACATTATATCTTTTAAGTGCATAACTATAAAGTTTAGATTTTATTTCATTTATAATATATATTTAGAGACATATATATTTCAATTATAATATATATATTTTTAAGTACATATCTTTGGTTAATCAGTTATGCATAATAACTAATAGTCATTAAAATATTCAAAAAGAAGTAAAATGGTAAAATCCATCACTAACTAATTTACTTATAATAACATATATATCAATCTTACTATAATGACAATAATTAAAGTAAATAACTATTAATTTGAATTTAGTATATAAACTATTGAACTATGGTTAGAAACAAACAATTTTGTTGACTAATATCACATGTGTATTAAGATACCACAAGTCCAAAAAAAAATTCAAAATTTTTTAGAAAACTTCAAAAAGTTAAAATCCCAAAAAATCTTAAATTAATAAATTTAAAATTAATAAATACAAAAATATATGAGTAATACCCTAAAATAGCACATTTTAAAGTTTTTCTTCGAAATCTAGCATCATAAAATTAAATTCCCAAAAATAGCACAAATACTTATGTGAAAATACTTATTTATTCTAAATAAATTATACATAAACTTAAAGTCTTGTATTTGGGTTCATTATTTCCAATTTAAGATTTAATTTTTTTCTATTAAAATATAGTTTTAATGCATTTTAATCTTAAATTTGTGCTATTATTGAAAATTTAAACTAATGATGCTATCTTTGGAACAAAAACTTAGAAATGTGCTATTTTAGACATTTGCCCAAAATATAATGCTTTTGGACGCAAAGTGAACAAGTTTAAAATAAAATACAAAATTTTATTTTCAAATTTTAGAATGATCAGTTTTATCATTTTAAATGAGAAATGATCTAAAAAATATTTATATGTTATTAGAAAAAAATAACATCACTAAAAATAATTATGATATGATATTTAGTGAAATATATCATGTCAATTTGATATAGAAATTTATTTCTAATAAAAAATTAAATTACACTAAAATTAAAAATCAAATATATAAAACCAAATGAATAAATCGATTTGTATGATTAAAATTAGGGCAAATGTCTAAAATAACATATTTCTAAGTTTTTGTTCCAAAAATAGCATCATTAGTTTAAATTTCCAATAATAACACAAATTTAAGATTAAAATATATTAAAACTATATTTTAATAGAAAAAAATTAAATCCAAAATTGGAAATAATGAACTCAAATATAATACTTTAAGTTTATGTATAATTTATTTAGAATAAATAAGTATTTTCACATAAGTATTTGTGCTATTTTTGGGAATTCAATTTTATGATATTAGATTTGGAAGAAAAACTTTAAAAGGTGCTATTTTAGGGTATTACTTCTAAAATTATGTGAGGTTAAAGTTCGACATATTGGTTATTAATTATTTATTCTAATTTTTTACAAAAAAAATCTTAACTGAACTCTACCAAATTATATAGCAGTTTATATAGCACATTTATATTGTTCCAAATCACGAACAAATTATTATATATAATAAATGATGAATATATTTTTCTAGGTTTTAGTGGAGTTTAATTTTTTATTGCACATAATAAAATTTAATTTTTTAGAAAATGTTTTCTATTTTAATATTAAAATAGATATATTAGATTTATGTTTTAGCTTTGTGTTTATTGAGTGTTTTTGGACTTTTTTGTCAGATAGTGAAAAGTTATTTAATAACAAAAAACATATGGAAAAATATGTCAAAAGATCTTTGGAACTTGGAAGCAGACAAAATGGTTTCGTAAGTAAAGCATGGTCGAGTGAATGTTAGACACGTGGACTAGCCATCAGCGTCATCACTTTGCGTGGCTTAGGACTAGTGGTCGGTCGTTGTAGAGAGAATAGAACTATTTCTAAATATTTGTTCAACCAGAAATATCCGGTTAGAGCAAACAAGACAAATACCAACAACAAAATGTATGTAAATCAGACCAGTATTTTCCTATACAAACCGAACTCATCCAAATGAAAGCCAACAAACCGGTTTAGAAGAACCAAAACACAAACCACAATACATGAGTACTATTAACAAAGCACCAATATCAGACATTTCTTTTAACTGTGTACGAAGCATCAATCTTCATGATATTCAGCAAACCGGGTTCAATCTAGATTAACAGTTTCTGCAAACCAACACAAAACCAAAACCAAATCAAATACTCATAGAAAAATCAAAGATTCAAATGTTAGCTTTGCTCATGCACAAGGAACATACCAGAGTTAGCAGGAGGTTTACTTTCTTGAAGAGAGATGACGGTTTCAAAAGCACCAACCAAAGCTTTCACTTTGCTTTTTCGAGCTTCAACAAGTTTACTCGCTGTTTCTTCAATGACATTGTTGAGCAGTCCCTGTGCATCTTTCTCCTGAACATCTTGATGCCTCAACACAACTTTTTCACCATCTTCTTCTTCTCCTTCTACTCTGATATCTTCTCTCTTCTTGAAGCTTCTCCTATTTTGTGCATCTTCTGCTTTGTCTTCCCCGAGACCTTTTCCTCTTCTAAACTTGAGCTTCCTTGCACTCTCACCCACAGTGTCAGCATCCACAACTTTTCCTCTTCTGAAACGTAATTTCTGAGCGGCTTCATCTGGAGAGTCGCCTTCATTTCTCGCTCTTGGTTGCTTCTCTCCATTGGACATTCCAATCTCTTCTTCCACGCTCTCAGCTTCATTGCTCTCTGAAGGGTAATCATAATCCTCTGTTCCTGAAACAGTACACTCATCATCCTTTTGAGCTGATAGAGCAGGTGAAAGAGTAGGAAAAGGTTCAACAACACACAGCTGATTCTGCTCAAGTTCAGAGACTTTGTTCGTTGTTTCCATTTCCACAACGTGCAATGTTTTCTCCTCAATTGGATAACAACCATCTAACTGCTTATTAGATTCATCAGTGCGATTCACATTTCTCGGTTTCTGATTTGGTCCAGAAGAACAGGAAGATCCAGACTTTAAGCTCTGACTCTTTCTCAAACTTGAATTTCCAGCTAACTTTTTAGATAATCTTGGAGAAACCAGAGCTCTTGGAGTCACAGGAACCTTCATTGAAGCAACTCTGGACGAAGCTCCAGTCTTGTTTATCTTCACATCTTCGTCTTTTCCTCTACCTTTTGACCCCATTTTGGGCTTCAGAATTGGTGAAGAAGCTACTCGCTCGTGGTTTACTTTAGATTTCGACGTTGCTAGCGCTGAATAAGATTTCATTAAGGCTTTCGGCTTCGTGGCATCAATACTACGAGATCCTGAATCCGGTGAAGGCTTAAGTTTGGAACTTAATGTCATTTTCTTCTTCATCTGCTTTACAGGAGTTTCATGACCAGGTGATATTATCAACGCCTCTTGCTTCTTCTGCCCACTAGAGACACCACTACTCACTTGATACTTCACAACCTCTCTTTTGATTATCTCAGAAGAATCATCAGTAACATTTTTTTTCTTCACTTGCATCACCTTATTCATTTTAGAAGGACCAGGCTTCAAAGTTTCATTCAAATCATCATCAAGAGCTTTCTTGAAAACCTTTTTGGTAGTGGAACGCCATGGTTTCTCCAAAGATACTTCTTTCTTCCCGTACTTGCACAGATCATGGCACGAACCAGTGGATGCTCTGAGGTAACGAGGGATCTCTTTCTCTTTAGACTTTGTAGCCTTTGCCTTCCCCGTAGAGCCTCCTTTCGGTTCATAACCGTGTTCTTTAATCATCGTTTCAGGCGTTCTAAAGCTACTCATAATGTCTTCATCCATCAATTAACACCAACAAGAGACAACCTGTTCATATATTCAGACATAAGACAACAAATTCAACATAATCACTACTTCATACAATGAGTCATGAATCTACATATACAAACAAGAAATAAATTTTCTTTTGTCACAACCGGATCCGAAAATTACTTCTTTCTAGAATTTCTAATTTTATGTCTCTTTGTGATTTAAAGATTAGACAGCCACAAACAGATTACTGAAGATATTAAAACTTAACATAAACCTAAAACAAAACATCTGAGCCATTAAAAAGGCTAAAAATAGGAATTGTCATAAGATAACGAGCAACAGACAACATTATCCAACACAAGATGCCAAAATTAAACTCTTTTCTGTAACCTAAAACAACCATTTTGCACTAAAAAAGCAAACAACATACCTATCGAGCAAATTTGATAAACAAACGCACGAGAAAACGAAGAGAGAATATGTTATCTTCAACAAGAGAAATTATTCGAAAATTACGCAAACAATGTCATGAGCCAGTTTTGTAAAAAAATGGCATGAGACATAGACAAAGCAACGTAGCTTGATTGATTCTCTAAATTTAAAATATCACATGAATCGACTAAAAAGCGAAGTCTCATCTTGAAGCATTCACTTTTCAGATAAAAATAAAGCATAAAGATCCAATTTTTACGTTTCTATTGAAAATGGAATTGTCTAGAAAAAATCAACACCCGATTCAAAGGAAACCCATTTTCTCACATAAGCGAATCCAAGAGAAAAAACCAAAATCTGAACTGAAAATACTCGCATTACCGATTAATGGCTTGCACGAATCATTTTGAATTAGAAAAACAAAAATCAAAAAATCAATTATTTCTACCCAAAAAAAGTTTTAAAAAGCAGAGAAATCATTCACCTGTTAGATGAAGAACTGATTCAACAGGAGAAAAAGCGAAAGACTTTTTCCAAGACAATGATTTTAACAATGGAGAAACAGATTATTGAGATTAAAAAAAAAGCTGCAGAATTTGCTAATCCTTTTCTTCTGGGTCGGTGTTTTCTTTGCTTCGCCGAGATCGTGCAAGCAACTTTAGGTTCTTTTACGTTGGTGGGGGCTTTTTCTTTCTCTTTGCTTTCCGCGTTCGTCGCAGAATCAAAAACGCATTTAATACTTGTTTTAACCTCTCCTCCTAGATTTTAGAGAGAGAAAGTTTGCAGGGTTATTAAAAAGTACAGAATTTTACTTTTCATCACATGGCTCCGTTTCTCTCTGTTTTTGTGTATTTTAAACCGAACCGGGATTACCGGTTGAGATACAATCGGATACAAACCAAATATGAATTCCGGTTTAATCAAGGCAAAATCGAAGATCTAGTCGGATTTTAGGGTCCCAACCAAAATGTATTCCGCTATAATCAAAAACAAAATAAAATAAATAATAGGGTAATCAATAAAAATAATATTTTTAAAATTTTTTATTCCAAATATAGTATTTTTAAATTTGAATAATACACTAAAATATCACATTTTATTTTTATTTTTCAAATCTAACATATTAAAAATAAAATTTTTAAAATAGTGTAAATTATTATGTAAAAATAATTGTTTATTTCAAATAAACTATATATAAAATTAAACATAATGTTTGTATTCACTTTTTCTAATTTAGGATTTAAATTTTTTATTAGAATATGATTTTTAATTATTTTAATATTAAATTTGTTATATTTTTGAAAATTTAAATGATTAGTGTTATATTTGAAACAAAAACTTAAAATAGTATTATTTTAGACAATTGTTCATATAAAAAATCCCAAACGAAAACGATTTCACATTACGAATTAAGTAACAAAAGATCTAATAACTTTAAAATAGTATTTATTTAATTTTTTTGTTCTAAATTTAGTATTTTAAAATTAATTCCAAAATAGCATAATTTTTTATTTATTAGAAATTTTTTTAATATATTTTAATATTAAAATTTAGAGTAATACTTTTAAATATCACATTTTAAATTTTTTATTCCAAATTTAACACTATAAATTTAAAATTCCATAAATTTCACAAATTATTTTCTGAAATACATATTTAAAAATAAAATTAATTCATTTTGTATTTATCTAATCATTCAAAAAAATTATTTTAAAAATCTCTATCCAAACCGATCTAAAATTTTCATGTTTACATAAACTTTGTTGTAATTTGAAATTTGAAATAACCAAACTGCAAGTTTGAAGTAGCCACTCCAAATCTCCTCCTACATTTCCGTAAGAAGAATAAAATATTGCAATGAGAAAGTTATTTTTGAAATAATATTTAAAGAATGATTAATGAGTGGTCGGTTTTAAAGATTAATAGTATCTAAAACTTGAAGCAATCTCTTACTTTTCTCATTGTTTTCGTGACATCTTCAAAGGTTTATTAATAACAAAAATGTCACCAGAGTGACCAATGAGGAAGAATGAGGGCTTTTTCAAGAAGTTGACCCACAGAAATATTATTTTTTTTAAGGATCAAAGAGAAAAAAGATTATCTTTTTTAACAATAATAACAAATTATATACCTCTAATATATTAACAAGAATATCATATTGACGAGATTAGTTTTTTAAATTTTTATTCTAGTAACGTAATATATTAGTAACGTAAATCCATCACTACAATGAATAACATTATTTTAGTAACGTAAACCCATCATTACAATGAATAACATTATTCTAGTAACGTAAACCCATCACTACAATGAATAACATTATTCTAATAACGTAAACTCATCAGTACAATGAGTTTAAATAAATATATAAATAAGTTTATGTTACTAGAATAATTAGAATATATACCATTATTATTAATTTGGTTTGAGAATCAAAATATTTGTTAGATTAACCAAAATACTATTAAATTTGTAAAAACAATTCTTTTTATTTTCTTAATTTATATATACAAAAATTAATATTAAAATTAATTTTAAATAAGAGTTAAAATTACATAAATATCTAATTTATATTTATTAATAAATATTATTATATAATTTACCAATATTTTTTCCATGCAGGGCGTGAATATAAATCTAATTTGTGTTATTTTAGAAATTTAAACTAATGATGCTATGTTTATAATAAAAATTTTAAAAAATGTTATTTTTAACAATTTTCCAAACTAAAATAAATTTACCAAAATTTCTCAAGTTCATTGTTATGTTTTCTCAACTGAATTTTTTAGTAGTTCAAATCAATAGTTTGTCTTGCTTTTTCACCATTTTTATATTAAAAGTGAAATTCACAACTCTAAACTTTTTAGCTCTTCAAACTTGTTATTGGTTAACTTAGTTTACTAAAAGATTTTTGTGAAGGAATGTATACATATATGATTGTATGTGAAATGGATGAATTTGGAAGAAGCACCTACGAAACTTTTTCAGTTTAACTTTCTTCAATAGTGGGGCAAAAGGCTAAACTTTTGCCACTTTAATCATTTCGTCTAAATGGACAAATCATTGAAGCAAATGTATGTATAAATGCATGATCCATATGCCATTAGATATATACATTCATATATGTTATTGTGTTGAATAATTATTACATATGGCTTTTTGTTATCGATTTAGATTATAGTAGATTCTCTACATCTATCACAAATGTGTGGAGTTCGATTTCACCTTTACTCGTATGAAAATATTAAATTTTTGTATGATAATGTAGGATTATTGGGCTGGATTGTTGTGTTCGAGTGAAAAAAAAAGATTATATCTGACCGACTCAATAATCATTTCACATCATTATAGAATAGAATAAAAGATTTATTCGGTTTAGTTTGGTTTGAGAATTTCGAGTTTTGAACTTTTTTTTAATTCTAAAAAATAAGTCCCATTTGGATATAAATTTTTTTTGGTTTTGGTATTTCAAATTTCAAATTATATTTTGGTTTAATGTGATTTGAACAAAAAAGATAAAAATTTTATTTACCTAATATTATATATTAATACATTTTTCTATGTTTAGTTAAAAATATTACTTATTTTAATAAATTTCAATTAATTAGATTTTGTTTTAAAGTTTGGATTTGGTTTTGTTTGTGATCGGTTAATTTGGATTTTAAACTTTTATTTTATTTGGATTATATTTTAATTAGGAAACTTTGCCCACCCATATGCCAGAACAACCCATTTTTGTAACCCTAAAATCATATATATGGAAAGTATATTTATAGACTGAGTTTTTATTAAAAAAACCCTCCAATTGTCATTGAATTCAGATCATACGTTTGCATATCTTTAAATTTAAACAAATATTATTCTGGAGAGAAGCAAATAGTGTAATGGTTGTACTACCCGTCCCTCGCAAGAGGGTGATAAATCTTCGTATAAAGATATTAGGCTATTGGGTCGGTACGTTGTGATCCAATAACAAAAACAAAATATATTATTCTCTGGGAGGAGTAATTAAGTGGTATAATCATTGTACTACGTTTATATGCATTGTAAAGTGTAGAGTTCGATTCTATTTTTACTCGTATAAATGTGTTAAATATTCGTATGAAAATATTGGATTATTAAGATGGTCGGTTGTGGTATAGATGACAAAAAAATGTTATTTTCTTTCGCAAAATACAACATATTATTTACTAAAACATAAATCATTTAGGGTTTCCACATTATTGTAGACGAAGGGCCTATTGTTAATGGTAAACTTTAGTTGAAAATTTTAATCCGTACAAAAAATAGTTCAAGACTTTAAATAGATATAATTGTCGTTTGTTTTAAAACCCTAAAAATATTAAAGATAAATAATTGTGTTTCTTACATATATCATGTAATTTTATATAATATACATAAAACTAATTATTTACATTTTTTATATGTCATATTTTATTATCAAATTTTAAATTTTTTGAATTTTTTCACATTTGATTTTATATTGAATTATTATTTCAAATAGAATAATCTTTTTTAGTAGATTTCCAAATAAGTTTCCATCTCTGTTTAAAACTATCATTTGGTGGTGTATTGTGTTATTTTCTAATCATAAGATCAATTTCATTTGTAAGGTTTCTTCTCCATGCAATAATTTACGAACTATTAAGGCAATAGATACACAACTTCAGCTAAACTATCGGAACAAATCATTAGAGACATTCAGCTTACTATGAGAGCCAAATTCACAACAATATGCTTACACCTTAGTGAAATTATATTTTGATATTCGGTTCGGTTTCGGTCGGTTTTTTTCAATTTTTGTTTTTTTTTGTTAGAAAGATTAAAGATTCATTCGGTTATTTTTATATTTCGGTTCAGTTTTAGTTAGGTTATACTTCTGTTTCGGACAGTTCGGTTATTAAATTTAAAAACCAAAAATAATCAAAAATAATTTAGTTAACCAAAATAATCAAAAATAACCGAAAGAACCATAAATAACGAAAAAATAACCGAGAACAATCGAGAATAATGGAAAATAAATGAAATATCCAAAAATAACCAAAAATAATCCGATCTTTTTGAATATTATTTTGATTTTCGGTTTAGTTCAGTTAATAACCAATAATCATGGTTTTCCAAATAATATTCATTCGGTTAATCTTTTAAATCGAATACCAACCAAAATCGGTTTTTCGGTTCGGATTAATTATGGAAGCCTATCAACAACAAATCACTAATCATATGTTTGAATGAATATTAATGTATGAGTCTCATTGAACCGACTTTTCATACAAATGGAGTTTGTGTCAAGAAACAAAACTCAACAATATACATATGATCGCTAGAGAGAGATAGAGAGAGATAGAGAGAGATTCGGAGCCATAAATTTAAAGAGAAGCTTGGCTAAATTTTAGGAGATCCAAAAATGGAGTTTGCATCGTTGTTCATTGTTTTCTTCTATGACCTTTTTTCTCCATTTTCAGCTAAAACAAAACCCATTTTCTCAAAAAGAAAATTCAGCTTTGATTCTCCTCAACACCTCTTCTTCTTCTTCTTCTTTCTAGGGTTCCCAATTCCCTTATTTTGGGAACCTGAAAATCGCTTCCTCAACTTCATGATCAATATTTCAGGTCCTTTCTTCTCCTTTCTTCTTACTTGCAATGTACGTTACCTAACTTGATTTACCTCTTTTGATTTTGTTCCCTTCCAGAATGGGTCTCAAGCTCTCAAGCGAGCCTGTAAAAGAGAAATCAGCTCTAGAACTAACAAGGGTTCACATTCTAACTTACCTAACCACAAGTTCATATCTACGTAGCTTGGTTTCCAAGAAACGAAGAAGACTAATAATCGGTGGATATGATCTCGACATGTCTTACATCTCTGACAAATTGTTAGCAATGTCTTTTCCTGCTGAACGTATGAGAGCAGTTTATAGAAATCCTCTTTGGCAAGTCAAGTCTGTGCTCGATATGCGACATCCTGATCACTACAAGGTTAATAAGATCAATAGAAGAAAAACACAAATCAACTAATCTCGAAACAAATTATAAACATTACAATTTTGTGTTCAGGTCTATAATCTATGTATAGAGGAATGTTATGATCCAGAAAACTTTTACGGACGTGTTGAAAGATTTCCATTTGATGACAACCATGTTCCATCTCTCAAAATGATCCAACTTTTCTGCAAAAGTGTTCATTCTTGGCTCTCATTAGACCCCAAAAACATCGCTGTTGTCCATTGCATGGTATTTATTCAAATCAAAACCTAAATCCGGTTTCATGTACTGTCGGATTCTAATGTACATTTTGCAGGCAGGGAAAGGTAGAACAGGGCTTATGGTTTCAGCGTATCTTGTTTATAGTGGAATGTCAGCTGAAGAAGCTCTTGAGATGTATGCAAGCAGAAGAACCACAAACAACAATGGAGTGAGTTCTTTTTTATTTACTCTAATCAGTAAAATCAATCAAACCAACCGTTTTAATTGATTCCTTGACAGGTCTCAATACCAAGCCAACGTCGTTATGTGGGATACTGGTCAGATTTACTTTCGTTTCGTAAAGGAATTAGAAACGAACCTCCAGAGGTTAAATTGCCTCAAGAACATAGCAGAGAGTTGCTGAGGATTAGACTTTATGATACAACTAACGTTGATTCCGTCTTCTTTGTCGTCTCTGAACTTCAGGAGGTAATTCGATTAACATTTTTCTGCACCGCAGACTCTTTTTCCGCCCGATATTTACACTTTACTTGAATCACAGACTCTCATTCTTCTTGATACATACACTTTGATTCGCCACTAACTCTGTTTCTGCTTGATGATGCATTGTAGACTCTGTTTAAGTCTGCATTTTGATGCATCACAGACTCTGTTTCTGCTTTATATATAACCTTTGATGCAATGCAGACTCTGCTTGTGATTTTTTTAGGTTCCAAATGAGATGTATCGACCGTCTGTAGAACTTGCAAGAGGTTGTTGTAGGCAATTCAAGAAAGGGTATTGTAGAAGCTCGAGTCCACGATACTATATGTCACATGTGAACTGTGATTTAGAAGAAGATGAGGAAGTAACAGATGCAGAAGAGCCGCGTCTTGTTGTTCAAATGGATACAGAGAGTTCCATTATCGACGAGAAAACATGTCTTGATTTCTATTTTGACAAACCTGTGAGAGTAAGTCACAAGACAAAACTCTCAAGAAACAATGTTTTGTTTATACGTATGAACCTTTGTTTTTTCGGACAGGTAAGTGGAGACATACGCATCACATTCTACCAGAAAATGATCGGAAGCCGCCTCTTTTATACTTGTTTCAACACAGCTTTTATAACCAATGGCTTGCTTCAAGTAAAATTCTCCAAGACCCTTCAAGCCATTACTAGCTATACTCCTTGACATGCTTATCAAGATCCGTTTTTTTTGTTTTTTTTGGCTCCTGCAGTTTTCCATAGGAGAGCTAGATAAAGTGGGTGGTAATGGAAGATCAATATCTGGTCCTGATTTTAGCTTGGAATTGCTTTTTGGTCCAGCTAGATCTAAATCCGGAAAGCTTCTTTCCCCACGATGAACTTTCTCTTCTCTTGATGCCTCTGTTTCTGCTCTTTCATAACCGAGTTGTTGTTATACGTCTTAGGATTCAACATTTTTGTGATCCTGCAACCATTGTGATCCTGTGTACAAGTGCAGAAGCAAATGAGAAATCTTTAAACACTAGCAGCAAGTAGCAAAGGCAAAATGGGAACTAAAGGAACCACTTTCTCGACAATCTTATTGTAACAGAGGCTGCAATTTTGATAAATGATAGACAGTGATGAGAGTTTGTTTTTTGGGTATTCTCTTGTGATCCATTTTTTCCCACTAGGATTGTCTGTTTCCAGTTAAAGATTGTACTGAATAAAGTCTTTTTTTTCGCACCAGATACTCTGTTCTTGAGTAAACAATCTCTGTGCCAAAAGTCAAGCAAAAGTGTTTTATTATTATTGGAATACATTTAAACTGTCTTCATCATGTAGTGTGTGAAACTTGAACAGAAGCTCTACTTAGATGGAGAAACAAGAGATCTCTTTTTATTCTTGAATCTTGTTCTTTGAGATCACCTCAAAGGATATGCCATTCTCTTCAAGTCGCTGCTGGATATCGGTTGAACCAAACACGATGCCCGGTGTGTAGACTCCTCCCTTAACTAGGCTTTCACGCTGTCCCAAGACTATCAAACCACATTGAACAAGTGTTATCGGGGTGGTTATATACCCAATCTCAGGTCCTGATATTCTTGTAATAATTTCCATGTCTGGTTTTGTGTTTCCTTCAGAGACGAGGCTCTCTTCGCTGTAGCCTCGACCTATGAACCACATCTTAAACGTTGCGCTTTCTACCTCTTCTTCACTTGGACCCTTCTTCTGGAACCAACCAAGGCTAAAAACTGAAGGGAATTTCAGAAGAAGCCATCTTCCGAAGGAGAACTTGGAAAGTAAACCAAGGGACACTCCAAGTGTAACATATCGGAATATCCCAAAGAGAGATTTGGATGTTATCTTTACACCGAAATGAGCTGGCTTGATCGTTGACCAGAATGCTTCTCTCCGTCGCATCTGATCAGGAGTTTCGTTAAGCCCAGGAAGCCCATGTGGTTTCTCTGTAAGAGTTGTGAGAGTTCTACGAACAACTACTGCATCAGCAGAAGGCAGCTTTAAAGCCCAAAGACCAATCTTCTTCTGGTTTTCTAGTATTGGTCCTTTAGCTGGTGGACCATGAATCTGCAAATACATTCCAAAGTTCAATATTAGCCTAATTACCAAGAAAGTACAAATAGAAAAAACTAGTAGATGTCAAATTTTAAATCAAAAACCAATCAAGCCTAGCTGAAGAAACACTTGCACTTCCCTAACTCTATCCTAGTTACTGGATATTATCTCAGTCTCAATCTCAAGTAGAAATTTGCTTCAATGTCACATTACGTTATATCCATACTTACTGATGGCCTAGGCCTTCTTGGTCTTGAACGTCTGAGTTCTTTAAGCTTGTCTGCATTGGCTACACCTAAAACCGCAGACTCATAAGTCCCAAAGTTTCCAGCTATTTTTCTGTTAGACTCCAAGCTGAGGTATGCTTCGATCTGGTTAGGAACCGATGGAGGTACCCATTGTTTGGAGTTGAAGAGAATGCCTAATTCAGCAGGAATTGAATCGAAACCACAAGCAGAAACGATTAAAGAGCCGGTCTCTTCTGCTCTTTCGTGGTATTTAGCTTCCATTCTCTCCATGAACTCAGGCTCACCACTTATATCCAAATAATCGCACCTATAAAGAACCACGTCGCAAGCAAACAAACCTTAACAAGATTACGACTTTAAATCATTCCTTAGATCTGATCAGAGATAAAACTTGACAAAAAGCTTTTCATTCACAATTTTTCTCTTAAAGATGTGAAGGTGATATTATCATTTGTCTCTAGACTCTAACAATGCTCAAACTTAACAAGATTACACCTTTTTCATCAAGTATTAAAGATTCCTCAAACTTGATAACAGAAAAGCTTACTTTTCTTCAGTATGCCCTCTTAAAGAAACGAAGATAATATTCTCATTTGTTTACTAATATTTGATCTAAACAGAGCTCAAATGTCAACAATCAAACCCATGAAACACAAATTTTCCAGTTTTTAGTTCACACTGTAAAAGACGATTTTTACCCTGAATCGGCACAAGCAGCGACGACGGGATCGCCATGGATGCGAAACGGTCCAACACAATTGAGAATGAGTTTGGTTTGGGTACAGAGACGGCGAAGTGAATCCGGGTCGGATGTATCGGCAGTGAGGATAGCTACAGATGATGGAGGCGGGTTCGGGCGGGCGGCCCATTGAAGAGATTGGGTTAACCGGGTCGGGTTACGACCCGCTAAAGCTAGGGACTTTAATGGAGAAGACGGGGTTTGGAGGAACTTGAGAGCTTCTCTGACGACGTATTTTCCGGTAAATCCGGATGCTCCGAGTATGACGATATCGTAAATCGGGTCTGGTTTTTGAGTTGAGTTCATCGTGATCCAGATTCAGAAAAACTTTTTGCTTGCGAATGAGAAAGTTTGTGCCAGGCGAACGTTTATGGAGGCTCGTGCACACCGACAAGAACGACTACAAATGAGAAATAAATATTTTTTCTTTTTTTTCTTTTTGTACTTAATGACTTAAAATTGGATAATAAATTTTAGAAAAATATTTGCCATTGAGTGCTATGGACACCAACTCCGCACATGTGGTTTTCAAGTATCGAGTATAGGTGATCATAATAGTTATTTCCTATTTGGTGAAATGGGAAAATTCTAGGGGTGTTATTCGGTGGTGAAATCTGAATTATCAGCATTAATTTGAACTATACAAGGTATTTGGGCATTGGGAATTCGAGATGTTATTTTTGAAATTGATAATCTTTGTTTAAATATTATTCTTAATCATAAATCCAAAAATTATCATCTTCAACAATATATTCAGACGATTCAACAATGGGTTCCTCAATTTTATGGAATTTCATTCAAGCATCAACCAAGAGTTGGAAATCAAATTCTTGACACTCTTGCTTGCTTATCTTCGATAAAATCTCATGTTAACTAGAATTTATTTAATGTTTGTCCTTACTTTTTAAAACAGTTTGTAAACGATGATATTTGTGTGTAATAAAATTATTATTGTTGGCAAAAAAAAATTTAGAAAAATATCCATGAGATCAGAATAGTTAAAAAAAATCAGATAAGATATCAAAAATATAAAGTTACTACTTTTGATAGTGTTTTAATTATTACGGTAGATAAACAAATTTTGAATTCAAAATAACAATTTTTGTAATAAATAAGTTAATCTTTTAATTACAATCATATTAATATTAATATATAACTATTTTATCAAACGAAATTAGTTATTTATGGTAATTGTATGAAATTTAATTTTAGATAATTGGGATATATCAATCTAAATATATTTAATATTTTTATAATGGTATAGATATCCATTTTGTTTTCGATTCAGTTCAAAATCGATGCTGATTCTTAATTATAAGGGTCTATGATTTATTCGATTATTTTATTAATTTTGGTTCGGTTTGATATCTATTTTTCAGATCGGTTTGTAGATATTTTGCCGATGTCTATTCAGTTGGGCTGAACTGGTCGAATAAGTGTAAAATGAGCTGAACAAAGGTCCAAAAATGCTGAACGGTCTGAAATATGTACTTAAAATTTAAAAAATTTGCAATGTTCCCAAGTATTTAATATGTTATTTTAAATTATAATATTGTTTATAAGACACGTTTAATAATATCTTAACTAGATTTAGACTCACAATTTGTATGGGAAAGATATTCACATATTATAATTAATTATTTATTTAATAAATATAAATTAAATATATATAATTTTATTTTTTATTTAAAATATTTTTTAAAATTATTATTGATTATACAAATAAAATATACAATAAAAATTAGATTATATAAATAAATTAAATTATCAATATCTTGGAAAGATAATATTATTAAATAGGTAAAAATTGTAAATGTGATAAATATTGAATTATTCTAAAATTTGGTTTTATCTTTTGTTTGACTAATTTTTAAAAAATTAATATTTTATTTTATATTATGTTTATTTTTTATGTTGAAATATTAGGTATTTACATATAGTATAGTAATAAATATTGCTCTAATGTCATTTTCGTAAATACTCTATTAAATTATGTCTTATATAATGTTTGTTTTGAAAAGTTATGGTGGTGTGACACGTCAGCATGACGTATTTGTAAATCATACGTAAATATAAGGTTTCTCTGTTAAAATATTTCTCAAATAATATATTAGGAATTATGAAATGATTTTCTACTAGTCTACTTGAGAATTATATTAATTAATAATTTAATTATTTATGCCAAATTACTGGTATTCACTGGTTATTAAACCATACTTTTGTTTCGATTTTTCGGTCATAATTTTAGATATTCATCGAATTAGATTTTGTTGATTCTCCCACTCTTTTTTATCTCAAATTCATATATTTCAGTTTGCCATTTTTTCCATAATCTTTTCAAATGCGGTTTTTTTCAAACCCTACAAAAAAAATTTTCATGTAATTTTAGAATATTAAAAGCTTAATTTATAAATTAGTATTATAGAAAAGAGATTATTTTGTTTTCTGCTTAGCGATTTTTATTTTGAGAAATTTTCAAAGATTTATCAAAACGTCAGATTTCGTCAGATAACAAAAACGTCATTAGGTGTCTCCCACATCGATATTTTATCTAATAAATGTATTTCTTCTAAAAGTTGGGGTTTGGTGTACGTATTAACTCAAAAATTATTATGGTTATACGAGTAATAGTTACCAATACAATATTTATGAACATTATTAATATGGTATTTATGGCAAAAATATGAATGATTTGGTGAACTAGGAGTCTATAAAAAATAAGGTTGTTATCATTCAATGAAGATCAAAAAAATCTAAGAGAGATAATATTAAATAGCTCGCTGAATCTTTTTATTCTCTAACTCTCTTTTCATTCAAACAATTGTACCTTCTGAATCTAAGTTGTTTTGTTTATCTTGATTAGTGATTAGAGAATACCAGTTTAACAGAAACTAAGGATTTGTAGATGTTTGGGTGGTGGAATCCAATCCAAACCCCAGTTTCTTGTATTCATATAATTGGTTCGGTTGTTTTGTACATAGAAGATATTTTGGTCTTTGATGATTTTCATTCTGAGAATTTTGTTTGTGTTAAGACATCTGAACAACTTTTGAGAGATTAACTAACTAATCCATCTTAATTGTTTCTTAGCTTCCTAACTAATCTACCAACATATATGATTATCTCTCTCTCACAGAGGTGACAAGAGGAAAAACACAGCTAAATATGTCTTTTTCTTTTTCTCTTTTTTTGCATAAAAAGAAAAAGATTATTACCCAATTTTGGTCCCACAATTCTCTCTCTCTCTTCTCTCTTTCTTCTCTCTTTCTTCTCTCTCTCTCTCTCTCTCTCTCTCTCTCTCTCTCTCTCTCTCTATTTTCTCTCTCTCTTTCTCTATTTTCTCTCTCTATTCTCTCTCTCTCTATTCTCTCTCTATTTTCTCTCTCTTTCTCTCTATTTTCTCTCTCTATTCTCTCTCTCTCTATTTTCTCTCTCTCTCTTTCTCTCTTTTTCTCTCTCTCTCTCTCTCTCTATTTTCTCTCTATTTTATCTCTCTCTCTCTATTTTCTCTCTCTCTCTCTTCTCTCTCTCTTCTCTCTCTATTTTCTCTCTCTTGCTGTTTATGCGGTTGTGTTTTGCAGCTTCTTCCTCAAGAAGACTAAACAAAAACAAAAGTTTTCCTTTTCCTTTTCATAATTTTGTCATGTGAATTTCTTTTCTTTTCTTTTTCTCTTTCCCTTTTGTTTTTTTTTCATTTTTCTTCTTTGTTCTTTTTTTTCTGCAATCCCATTTCATCTTTCTGGCCTAATGAGGGGTTGATTCCTTCACAATATTAGACCTGTTTCCGAATCCGGAAACAATATTCTTTAAAAATGGGTTGCATTAGCTCCAAGAACGCTTTATGTCTAACGGACCAAAATGCTTCACAGGTCCAACAAAACGCCTCTGAACCTGTCTTCTCCTTCACGAACCATCAACATGAAGCTTTTGTTGATCATTCATTAGAGGCGATTCACAATAACCGGCGTTCAAGAAAATCAAAGAGATTGAGCGATTCTGATTTAAGGATTGGTGTTAGCCTCATTTCAGGTTTATCTCATAGTAACGTAGAGGCTGAGCAAGTGGCTGCTGGTTGGCCGTCTTGGCTTTGTTCAGCTGCAGCTGAGGCTGTTCATGGTTGGGTTCCTTTAAAAGCAGACTCTTTTCAAAAGTTGGAGAAGGTAATAATGTTTTTCTTGTGAAAGAAGTTATTACCAAACCATTTTCAACAGAAAAGATTGATTGTGTTGTAGATTGGACAAGGAACATATAGTAGCGTTTTTCGAGCAAGAGAAGTTGAAACTGGAAAAATGGTGGCATTGAAGAAGGTAAAGTTTGATAATATTCAAGAAGAGAGCATTAGGTTTATGGCAAGAGAGATTTTGATTCTACGAAAACTCAATCATCCTAACATCATGAAACTTGAGGGTATAGTCACATCTCGTGCATCAAGCAGCATTTACCTCGTTTTCGAGTATATGGAACATGATCTTGCCGGTTTATCAGCAAATCCAAACATCAGATTCACTGAATCACAGGTAAAAAAAGAACCCGAAATTTGTGTAAACCAACCAATTAAGGGTTTACTTCCGTCAACTACACAAACGTATGCGAGTAAATTTATTTTCACTCGTAGTTTTTGAGTTTTCTTTTAACTACATAAACTGTATTTTTCTGTCGTAAATTACACAAATTTCCTAAATTATTTTAATTGTAGAAATTTTATTAATTTTTACATTTTAAATAGCTACTAAATATGATTCTAATTCGAAAATCTAGTTTTAACATGCATTTATTTTTAAATTAAAACCAGATATTCAAAGTAAAACAAGATTTAATAACAATTTAGCGTGTAAACATTAACGGAATTTTTGTAATTGAAATAATTTATGGAGTTTATGTATTTTACGAAAGAAAAACATAGTTTATATAACTTATGAAAGACCCAAAAAATACGGGTAAAAATATGTTTATTCGCATAAATTCGTATAGTTGACGGAAATAAACCCATTTTTTTTTCCTTAGTTTTTGATAGAATTTGTGTGTATATATATAAGATAAAATGTTACATGAAGCAACTACTTTGGGGATTAGAGCATTGTCATATGCGAGGGGTAATACATAGAGACATTAAGGCATCAAACATTTTGGTGAATAACAAAGGAGTTTTAAAGGTTGGAGACTTTGGGTTAGCAAATGTGGTAACACCAAAGAACAAAAACAATTTGACAAGTCGTGTGGTGACATTATGGTATCGACCACCTGAACTTCTTATGGGTTCAACTAGTTATGGAGTATCAATCGATTTATGGAGTGTGGGATGTGTTTTTGCTGAGATTCTCATGGGAAAACCAATCTTAAAAGGCAGGACTGAGGTAACTCATAAAGGAAAAACTCTTGATCTGGAATATTATATATTATTTTTTGTGCTAATTTGTATTTTTTTTATATTAATATCCTAAAATAATAAATTTTTTAGTTTTTGTTCTAAATTTAGTATTATAAACTTAAAATTCCAAAATAATATAAATTATTTTCTGAAAATACATATTTACTATAAATAAATTATACATAAACTTAAAACACTATATTTGGGTTCATTTTTTCTAATTTAGAGTTTAATTTTTTTACTAACAAAAATTTAATATATTTTAATATTAAATTTTTGCTATTTTTAGAAATTTAAACTAATAGTGCTATATTTAGAAAAAAAACTTAAAAAATATTATTTTTGTCAATTACCCTTTTTTATTCGTAAATATCCAATTTGTTTCGTAAATATTTTGAAATGAGATGAAAATATTCAAAGTATAGATTGAAATATTTAATCAAAACATTTATATTAGTTTTTCTAAACTTATTGATTTGATAACTAATATTTTTTAAAGACCATACTAAATATTTTGTTTTTAAATCTATTTATCTTTATAGATATACATATATGTTTTATTCTTTTTCCATAAATGGATATCAAATTTTAGGACAATTGTCTAAAATAGCACTATTTTTTTGTTCCAATTATAGTACAATAGCAGAAATTCAATACTAAAATAATTAAAAATCTCTTTTTAATAAATTAGAAACAGTCTCAAACATTATGATTTAATTTTATATATAGTTTATTTGAGGTAAATAATTATTTTCAAATAATAATTTATGCTATTTTAAAAATTTTATTTTTAATGTGTTAAATTTGGAATATAAATTTAAAATAGGTTATTTTATGATATTGTTCTAAATTTTTATATTTCTTTTGAATTCTAAATTTATATAATCATCAATTTTTCCCAAATCAGTTGAAAATCGAATTACATAAAATGTATCTTTTGTAAGTTTTGTATTTGGTTTTGCAGATTGAACAATTACATAAGATCTACAAGCTTTGTGGATCTCCATCAGATAGTTTCTGGAAAAGAACTAAGCTTCCTCATGCAACTTCCTTCAAACCTCAACATACTTATGAATCCACTCTCAGAGAAAGATGCAAAGATTTATCAACAACTGGTGTTTTTCTATTAGAAACTTTACTCTCAATGGAACCAGAGAAACGTGGGACTGCTTCATCTGCACTTAACTCAGAGGTGTAGTAAGGATTTTCAGTTTCTCATTGCTCCTTTTCTTACACACCTCTCAGTTTTCTGATTTCTTTCTCTTCTCTTAGTATTTCTTTACGAGGCCTTATGCGTGTGATCCTTCTTCATTGCCTAAATATCCACCAAACAAAGAAATGGATGCTAAAAATCGCGACGATATGCGCAGGTCAGAATTCTTCTATTTATTTGTATCTATTAGAACGTGTAAAGTTTCACATTGGAAGTTATGAAACTTTTTACACAATTATATAGGTGCATGTGCCATTTCACTCATTGCCAATTGGTTTTGAGTTGAATGTTTATGTTTCTTAATATGGTATCAGATCCTAAGCTTAGTCCGATATACGATTTCCCACAAAAATAGTTTCCTATATTGTACGTATAAGTGGCATGTATTATTGTGGTATCTTCGAGATGTTAGTACATGTCCCGGTCCATGCCTATTAGAATGTGTAAAGTGTCATATCGGAAGTTGAACATTTTTTACTCAAGTATATAAGGTGCATGTGCCACTTCATTCATTATCAATTAGTTTTGAATTGAATGACTATGTTTTCTAATATGGTATCATAGCCTAAGTTTAGTCCGATATACGATTTCCCACAAAAATAGTTTTCCGTATTGTAAATAGCTCGTATAAGTGGCATGGTATTGTTGTGTTATCTTCGAGATGTTGGTACATGTTCTGCTCACATTTCGAGGATGCCTATTATAATGCGTAAAGTGTCACATCGGAAGTTAAAAACTTTTTACACAAGTATATAAGGTGCATGTACCACTTCACTTATTTCACTTATTATCAATTGGTTTTAAATTGGATACCTCATATTTCTTAATAGTATCCATTTTGTTGTTTCAAATTAAAATCTTGCAGCATAATTACTCCTCCATGCATTTGCTTATTTCATTCTTTAAGCTTTTGCATATATGAGAACTTAGTTTTGTCTAATTCGGATAAGGTCAATGATAATGGAGATTATCCGTGAATGAAAATCACAGTCTGGCTAGATTGCGAATGCATCTATTTAAGTATTACTCAAAACTATGAATGCATATTTTTTTTGCAGGAAAAGAGCAAACCTCAAGCTTCGAGATTCTGGACTTGGTAGGAAACACAAAAGACGACATAGAACAGAACACGATCCAAAGAGTTACGCTAAGCTGCCAATAAGACAGGTTCTTCTATCTCTCTCTATCTCTATGAAAATCTTCTTTCAGCTTTGTTTCTTGTGCCTCAAGTAAGATTTTTGACTTATAGGACACGTTTGAAGACAAGAACATATCAAATGAGCCATCTCGAGGCACAACAACACATGGAAACTACTACAAACTTTCTGATCTCCCGATGACCACAGGACCAGCAAGCGGTTTTGCGTGGGCTGTAAAAAGACGAAAAGATCCTGATAATATCTCCACACTTACATACTATCAACCGAGCTCAAGGAGTCAATTGAGTGGAACAAGTGTCACTTTTGCAAAGAACACTTTCGGTTTGAATATAAAACCAGACAATGACTCTGTTTGGGAGGTTCAAGGAGACAACAATGATGATGTTATTGAGGATGTTCCTATAGAGAAGAAGCTTCGCCGTATTGGTGAACGGCACGGTTCACTTGATGGGTCTGGTTTAGATTTCAGCCAAAGAGAGGAGGATTCTCCAAAGAACAACTTAGTAAGTACTCTTCTTCTTTTTTGGTAAATGCTTTCTCAACATTGAAACTCATTTAGTGTATGTTTTACATCAATTATATAACAAAATAAAAACTAGAAAACTATCTAATTCCACACGACAAAGTTTCATATTTTTGTAGATACACACCAAATTTTGATCTTTTTCTAGTTGTCGTTAAAGAGAGATTAATTGTCGAATTCTCCTTGATTTTGAAACTTTCAACCTATTTCCATTCGAAATTAAATTTTACAAATTAACTAACTATTTTATTATTAACCGATAGTAAACCAATTTTCACTCGATTTTCACCCAGTTTTGACTCGTTTTTGACCCAATTGTGATCTGATTTTTGACCCGTTTTGTACCCCATTTTGATCAGATTTTGATCCTATTTTATCCGATTTTGAATCCGATTTTAGAAAATTTTGAACATATTTTTACCTGATTTTTACCCAATTTTTGACATAATTTTTATATGGTAATAAAAAATTTTTCGTTCCTTGTCAAATTGATTTCCTATTTTTCAAAAATAGACTACAAATCGGGTCAAAAATCTGGTTAAAATGGGGTACAAATCGGATCAAAATCAAATTAAAAATAAGGTTACTATCGGGTCGAAAACGGGTCAAAATCGGATTTTGGTTTGTTGTCGATTTAATAATTAAATAATTGGTTAATCTGCCAAATTTAATTTTGGGTGAAAACAAGTTAAAAATTCCAGATTGTAAGAGAATTCAACATTTAACTTTTGTTTGACGACAATTACAAAAACATTCAAACTTCGTATATATTTATGCAGATATAAAATTTTGTAGATGCAATTAGACAATCTTTCGGTATAGTGCGATTGAAGTTGAAATTGAATGTGTGTGATTGTTGGTGTTGCAGGCACATATACAATTGAGAAAACAGAGCATGTCAGGACCATTGATTTTTAAATCAGGCAAGATCGATGAAATTTTACAAAGGAATGAAAATAATATCAGGCAAGCTGTCAGAAAATCTCACTTCCAAAAAGGTAAATAACCAAATAATAAACCGGCAATAACCAAATATATTCTAATTAGCTTTGGTTTTTGTTTGGTAGAACAAGATGATAGATAAACCGGAGAAAGTCAAACGGGCGAGAAGACAAAAAAGTCTACTTTTCATTGTTGTTAGAGAAAAGAGAAGGAAAAACATAAAACATTGTGGAACAATTTGTGAATCCGATTAATAACCAAATTTTTATCCGAGCAGTCATTTATTTCAACAAATTTTTCAACAAAATTTATTTCAAAAAGAACATACAAATACAACAAAAGGGCAAACTCAAGAAGATGACTTTTAGATAGGTGTTACAATTTGTGATTATAGATGGAAAATATGATATATTCTTGTTACAACATTTGGGACAATTCACAACTTTTCAATGCACAATAAACTTGGTGAAAGTGTGTTCAAATTTTGTTTGTTTTACGTTTAGATGATCAATTAAAACCACTTTGTTCAAGCAAGAGATTCTCTTTGTTGAGGGATTAAAAGCGTTGGAATTTGACCATGGTCAACGAAGTCAATCTTGCTTAGCCTTACACAACATAGTATTTTTTCGGTTTGGATATTTCAATATTCAGTTCGGTTTTGGTCAATTATTTTTGGTTTTATTTTTTCGGTTAATAAGATTAAAAATTCATTGTTATTTCTATTTTTTGTTCGGTTTTAGTTTGGTTATACCTCAGTTTCGGTCGATTTAGTTATTAAATTTTAAAAAATCAAAAATAACTAAAAATAATTCGGTTAGCCAAAAATAATCGAAAATAATTCAGTTAACCGAAAATAAACGAAATAACTGAAATAACCAAAATAACCAAAAATAACCAAAAAATAAGTGAAAATAACAAACAATAACCGAAAAAACAAAAAAAACCCGAAATATCCAAAATATTTTCGGATAACTGAAAATTACCAAAAATAATAATTTTTCTGGATATTATTTTAATTTTCGATTCGGGTTTGGTTGATAACCAATAACCATAATTTTCTAAAATAATATCCGTTTGGTTAATTTTTTATAACCAAATATCAACCGAAATCTATTTTTCGATTCAGTTTCGGTTAAAATTATTTGCTCGTGCCTATTTTTCTGGTAACTCATCTGGTTTTTGAACCTATTCACCAAGACAAATTTTTACTTTTCTGAATTCTTTAGCAAAAGTATTAGCTACCAAATGATAATACCATAAAGATTACTTGGATGGTTAAGCCAAGATCAAGAGTTCCATTTTTGAAACGATCTCGAAATGCCTCAAGCCCTTTTCTTGAAATGTAGCTAAACCGATGAATGTCCAAATCAATCTCAAAGTAGTTAGGACCCTAGATAGAAATATATAACACCTCAAAGCGATCAAGATGATATCTTATAAGATAAATTAGTTAGAAAAGAGTTCAGTTTTAAATGAAAAAACCTTAAAGAATTTGTGTTGAGGACCTGAAAGGACAGATTTTTCATTGTAACTTTGTATTATCTTTTTCATTGTAACTTTGTATTACGCTCAGTAACTTCTTCACCATCACATGATCTCCTTTTGAATGAAAGTTGGTGTTGGATTTCAGATTCTGAGGCAAGAAGGTAGAAAATCAACTTTTGATACATGTCAGGATCAAATAGAGAATGATATAGGATTAGGGGAAACTGAAGGATTGTGAATGTTGAATTATTGAGATGGATTACAAACCGTTTATGTTCGTTACAAGTCCGATCTATTAAATATGTCTCCCTTTAATTATGGCGCGAACCCCTCTTTTTATACTCACTCACCTAATGTTCAACGCAGTAATAATTACTTACCATAAATGTTTATAAATACCATTTAATGATGACAGTGCGAATCTCGCCGCCATTCTCGATAGTCGCTAAAATCGGACGGGTATCTAACCTAACCGGTGACTCCTCGATAAAAACACACCCACTCTTTGGTAATGGGCATTCAACGTAGTGGGCCAAACCCGCACTACACCGAGATCGAGATTTTTGGAATACGTAGCCCACCTCCAACCGTTCGTAAACGAGAGACTTTGATTTATGAGATATGGGAGAGTTTATAGTATTGTCGTTGAAACTAACAGTTGCCATTAACGTGCATAAATTGGATTTCAATGTTTTATCTTGAGAGTTGTTTTTTGTTCCTTCAAACCTTTAAAGCTTCCATAAGTATGATCCAATGGTTTCTTCTTGTTGTTTCTGGTAATGATCGACAAACCATTGTAACTTTTGTATAAACCTTTGCCTATAAATTTTTCAGTTTTATTACCACCATCACTATCCGTCTAAGTAACTTTCATGTAAGCTGATAAAATCATCATCTGAGTCAGAAAATATACTTAAAGAATCATACCAAGAATCATTTTGAGAAATATCTCCAACAAAACAAAAAAATGCAACATTTTTCAATTACATTTGTTTACATAAAGAAATTACTTTCACAACTATCTCCCTAATGATAACTCACCAAAAGAGATTATGTTTCCGACATCACTTCCACTACAAGAAAACATCAAATTCTCGACGGCTATTTTCGTCGAAAATCCATCGGGAATATCAATTTCCGACTACTTTCCGACAACACATGTCCGTCGGAACTATTTCGTCGGAAATCAATTTTTGTCGAAAAAGGATCGGGAATTACCGACGGTTTAGCGATAAATGTCGACGTCAGAAACTTCCAACGGATAGATGATGGGTTCATGCCGTCGGAAAATACCGACGGATATTCGATGAATTTGTTCTGTCGGAAACTTTCGACGTATATTCGATGGGTTCACGCCGTCAGAAACCTCCAACAGATATTCGATGGACTCATTCCGTCGGAACTTCCCGACGTATTTGCGATAGACAGTTTTCCGATGATCTCTACAGTCCGGAATCGTAGATAGAGAATTCTCTGTCTAAAATTTGCAGGAGAGATAATAGCAGAAGCTATTTGGAAATATGTTTGGAAAATCTACGAGAGGACCTTTCTTTCGTCGCTCAAATCTTCTCGAATGTGTTGACATACATGTACCCATTTTTTCTCAAGAGAAATAATTAGGAATAGGATTTGAACAGGCTTGTAACATAAAAAAAGCTATATAGATACTAAGACTTGAGTTTTTAGTTTACTTTTACATTGGATCAAATCGTTCTCTGACTTTGTCTTCAACAAGTAAATACAGGTTAAAGCATTAAATACAATTTTTTTTTGAATATAGAGTAATATTCTACAATAACTCATTTAAAATTTTTTGTTCCAACTTTATCACTATAAAATTAAAAATTTTAAAATAGCAAAAATAATGATGTCAAAATACTTATTTATTTTAAATAAATTATACATATATTTAAAACATTATATTTGAGTTTCTTTTTTCAGATTATGGCTTAATTTTTTTATATTAAAATAAATTTTTAATATATCTTTAACTTAAATTTAAGGATAATTATCTAAAATATCACTATTTTAAGTTTTTCTTCAAATATAACACTAATCATTTAAATTTCTAAAAATAGCACAAATTTAATATTTAAATAATTAAACATCTCATTCTAATCAAAAAATATAAACCCTAAATTAGAAATAGTGAACATAAACATTATATTTTAATTTTATATATAGTTTATTTAAAGTAAATAATTATTTTTACATAATAATTTATGTTATTTTAGTAATTTTATTTTTAATATATTAGATTTGGAAGATAAACTTAAAAATGTGCTATTTTAAGCTATTACTCTAAATTTATGCTATTATTAAAATTTTAAATTAATAATAATATTTTCGGAACAAAATTTAAAATATGTTATTTTAGATAATTACTCTAAAATATAATATTATAAAAATAGTTAAAAAGAGTAAAAGACAAAGTGGAGCAGAAGAAGATTTAGCAACAAATCTTACAAGATTAAGCATGTAAGAGTTATTATCAGGTCAAAATCTATATATAGTGGAAATTTTCCAAAAGATATCAACAAACAAAATGAAACTATTTGTCATTAGATTTCACTAAATTGTTTGTTCAAAACGGCCTAACATCATTATGCAAACACAACTAAACAAGGTTTATACACTTAACTGAACCTTAATGAAGAATTCTTTAAACACTTTTATGGCATCATACAATTTGGTAGGAAACGTTATATAAAATAGTTTGAAGAATTCTTTTTGGTTACTGAAACAAATTTTTTTATATATCCGGACTCTTTACTATATTAATTGAGAAATATTTTTAAAAAGTAATATTACATTAACGTGTTATTGATAAACGTCATAGTGATGTATCATCAGCACATTGAATTTCAGATAAATATATAAATAAATTTAAATTACTAAAAAAATTACAATATATGTCGCTAACCAAAAAATATTATTAATTTCAAAAAAATAATTATATTTATTTATTTAATTTATATATACAAAAATTAATATTAAATATATTTCAAAATAATTTTAAATTAAAATTAAAATTATATAGATATCTAATTTATATTTACTAAATAAACAATATTAGATAATCTATGAATATTTTATATTTACTAAATAAACAATATTAGATAATCTATGAATATTTTATATTTACTAAATAAATAATATTAGATATAAATGTGCTTTGTTTTAAACAGAGACGTTATTATTAAAAAAAAAGGAACTACTCAAATGCACTCACTATGCGATGCATCTTAATGGATACTAAATGCATGTTGTAAAGATTGGTTCAGCTATTTTCTTTTGATCCAAATGGAGGATTTTTTGAGTATTCTTAAATATGAGGAGTTATTGCAAACGGTTAGAGTTATTACAAATCAAGTTCCCTTTTCGTAACATCAAAAAGTCTTCTCATGTTTGTTAATTTGGAAAGTAACAAAAAATTATGTTGACGTTGCAAAGACTTGATCTTCAAGAGCTCTTGAAGAAAGGCTTGTGTGTACCACATTCGTCTCCATGTCTGAATTTTACTTATCTAACAAAATCTCACACCAATGTATTTGTCTCAGGCCGAAAAACAATTTAAAAGACTTCTGCAACTGATTTGAAGCTCACAAGTCTTTCCTTGTGTTCCATTATAATCTTATTATTGAGTGGAAAAAACCACACGACAATGATTAGTTGATAGATCCACAAAGATTTACACTCAATATGCTTGTAATATGAGTCCAATAGTAAATAAAACATTGTATTTATAAGGATAAGTTACTAAGAGATAATATTTCCATAAATAAATACACTTTCTTAACAACAAGAACCCAAAATACTAAAGTGTTGTTTGTTTGGTCGTCGCAGACGATTGTAGCTGCGGTCAACACTGCGGCTACGTCTGCGGCAGATGTTGTTCGTTTGTCTGTCGCTGGCGGTTGCGGTTGCGATTGATCGCAGATTTTTAGTCGCACCGATGTTTTAATCAACGATCGAAAAAATCGCGACGCATGACGCAACGTCTAACCGTTGCGTCTGCCGCAAATACCTGCGGCACCTAAACGAATAACAATGTGCTGCAGCCGCAACCACAGGTTCCTACGGCTGCCAAATAAACATGACCTAACTAACTAGATTTAGACTCGATCCACACGAAGGAAAATATTCATATATTATAATTAATTGTTTAATTAATAAATGTAAAGTACATATGTACATAATTTATCTCTTACATAAAATATTCTTTTTAAAATTTTTAATATTAACTATACAAATGAAATATACGATGAAATCATATTATACAAATAAATTTAAATTGTCTATAATTTGGATAGACAATATTATTAAATAGGTAAGAAATTGTAAATGTGATAAATATTCAATTAATTCAAACTTTTGTTTGACTAATTTTTTTAATCTCTATTATATTTTTTTCTAGTATATTTGCCTTTTATGTCGAAATATTAGAGAATTACATAAAATATAATTTTAAATATTTGTCTAATGTTATATTTCGTAAATAATCTACTAAATTATATTTTATATAATATTTATTTTAAAATAATTTTTGATCTGATATGTTAGCATGATATATTTATAAATCACACGATGACATTTTTTGTTTTTGTTAAAATGTTTTGTAATTAATATATTAGGAATTATTAAAACTTTGGCAAATTACATTACATGTGAAAGCTTTTTATATTAGGGCTTCATGTATCAATAAGGCCATGACTAGATCCTTAAAGTCAGTTAGATAAATCAAGCCCAACTCTCGGCCCATCCGAGAATATCCGCTTCATACTTCACAACCTTTCTCTTTGATCATCTCTCTCAGAGCACACACGCTTCTCCGATCGCCATTATCGTTACACTTCACAGAGCCAATTGTAGGAAAGATCCATGTTTTGATGTGTTTCTGGTGATGCTGGAGGAATAAGGATCTGATCTCAATTCAGTTTGAGGAAAGCTCTCATTCTAGCGCATCGGCTCGAGCCGTCACCATTGTCTCTTTCACTGAGAGCTTTCTTCTTTGTTCAACGTCATAGACCCCAAAGGAACAGTTCATAATTGGTTTCTATTCGTTTTTAAAGAGTAGAAGCTGGGCAAAATTTTGGATCTCTTTTCCGATCCCGATCTCTCCTTCAAAATTTCGCCATTTTGCAGTACCTCTATGTCTCGTTCGACAGTGTTCCTGTCGTGATCTGCAGACAGGCACACTGAGGTTTTCTCGATTCAATTCCTTGTACGCTTTCCGATATTAAATCGTTCTCTGCACTTATTTGCTCTCAAGTTTTCGTGTTATTTGCTATTCAATGAGCTCAGTTAGATCTGAATCTTTTTGGTTTCGATTCTTTGAATTTGCTTTTCTGAATGTGTTACGTGGTGAAGTTTTAGTTCACTGATTACATAGTTAGGAAGAGTTTCTGGGTACATACAAATGTGGCTAATTGAAATGATTTGAGACTAGAAGGTAATAGAGTTAAACTAAATCGGTAGTCCGTGTAGCCACCTGGTGACTCGTGGAAGAAAGGGAAATGTGTTCTTGTTCATATAACTTTTCTGTTCATTTAAGTTAAAAATATAATTTGTCTCTGGACACCCTCAATCAGGCAATGATTTCGAATAATTTGTTTGGGAAATGTTACAGTCAACTTGTTTCTAAGCATGAATTTTTTTTTAACTATTTGCAGCCTGCATGCTTCTTGTGTGATTTGGTGTTTGAGCCAAGAAGCTTGGACGAGTTATGGAGTATCAAAATCATCCTTCTGGAAGCAAGTCGTTCCATGGACAGTTCAAGAGTTGTCACTCCAAACCGTCCAAGGGTGCTGTGGCGTCCATGATCAATTCTGAAATTGGTGCAGTTTTGGCTGTGATGAGGAGAAATGTACGGTGGGGTGTTCGCTATATTGCAGATGATGATCAGTTAGAGCATTCTCTTATCCATTCTTTGAAAGAATTGCGTAAGCAGATATTTTCATGGCAAAGCAATTGGCAAAATGTTGACCCGAGATTGTACATACAGCCCTTTTTAGATGTTATACTATCTGATGAAACTGGGGCTCCAATCACTGGCGTTGCTTTGTCATCTGTTTACAAGATCTTAACCCTTGACATTTTTACCCTTGATACCGTGAATGTGGGAGAGGCAATGCATATTATAGTTGATGGTGTAAAAAGCTGCCGTTTCGAGGTAACTGATCCAGCCTCAGAGGAAGTGGTTCTGATGAAGATACTTCAAGTTCTTCTGGCTTGCATAAAGAGCAAGGCCTCTAATGGACTGAGTAATCAAGACATTTGCACCATCGTCAACACTTGTTTGCGTGTTGTTCATCAGTCAAGCTCCAAAAGTGAATTGTTGCAGCGTATAGCGCGCCACACGATGCATGAGTTGGTTAGATGTATCTTCTCCCAACTTCCTTTTATCAGCCCATTGGCTAATCAAAGTGAATTACTTGTTGGTGATAAGGTAAATCAAATTTAACTTTCATGCCAGCATTTCTATGTTTATTCTACTTGTTTATCCCCCTGTAGATAGAATATATGTCATGCTTCAATGGATACACAAAATAGTGTTGTGTTATGATTTATCCGTTAAGCATGTTAATTTATATTAGATTGTGCACGACAAAGTTTTACGGTGAAATTGTATTGACCATCAGACTGTTTTCCGCAAATTTATAACAGTATTCTTTCTTGCCTAGGTGGGAACAGTGGAATGGGACCAGAATTCTGGTGAAAACAAAATTGAAAATGGAAATGTTGGTAACGAATCTGATACTCTTGGCACTGACAAAGATTCTGAGATGGTTATTCCAGAAACAGAACTTAAAACTGATGAAAAGAGAACTGAGGTCAGTGATGACTTGAATGTTGCTGCAAATGGTGAAAATGCAATGCTGGCACCTTTTGGTATTCCATGCATGGTTGAGATTTTTCATTTCTTGTGTACCTTGTTGAATGTTGGAGAAAATGGTGAAGTCAATGCCAGATCCAACCCTATATCATTTGATGAAGACGTTCCACTTTTTGCTCTGGGTTTAATTAACTCTGCTATAGAATTGGGAGGGGCTTCTTTCCGGGAGCATCCAAAGTTGTTGACTTTAATTCAGGATGAGTTATTTTGTAACTTAATGCAGTTTGGTATGTCGCTGAGCCCTCTGATTCTTTCTACGGTTTGCAGCATTGTTCTTAATCTCTACCTGAATCTCCGCACTGAACTTAAAGTTCAACTTGAAGCTTTCATCTCATGTGTACTTCTGAGGATTGCACAGAGCAAACATGGCTCTTCTTACCAGCAACAGGAGGTTGCTATGGAGGCTCTGGTCGATCTTTGCAGACAACATACTTTCATGCCTGAAGTGTTTGCGAATTTTGATTGTGATATAACCTGTAGTAATGTGTTCGAAGATGTTTCAAACCTGCTATCAAAGAGCGCCTTCCCAGTTAATGGGCCTTTATCTGCTATGCATATACTTGCATTGGATGGCTTAATTTCCATGGTTCAGGGAATGGCTGAAAGGGTGGGTGAGGAATTGCTGGCGTCAGATGTTTCTATACACGAACAAGGATACGAAGCATTCTGGACAGTGAGATGTGAGAATTACGGAGATCCTAACGTTTGGGTTCCCTTTGTCCGAAAGGCAAAACACATAAAGAAAAAGCTGATGATTGGGGCTGATCAGTTTAACAGTGATCCTAAAAAGGGCTTGCAACATCTCCAAGCGATGCACTTGTTGCCTGAGGAACTTGATCCAAAGAGTGTGGCATGCTTCTTCAGGTATACATGTGGGTTAGATAAGAATCTTATAGGAGATTTTCTGGGAAATCATGACCAGTTCTGTGTTCAGGTGCTTCATGAGTTTGCTAAGACGTTTGACTTCCAGAACATGAATCTTGATACTGCCCTGCGTCTTTTCGTGGGTACTTTTAGATTGCCTGGCGAGTCACAGAAGATACAGAGGGTGCTTGAGGCGTTTTCTGAGAGATACTATGAGCAATCACCACAGATACTGAATGATAAAGATGCTGCCCTCTTGTTATCTTACTCAATTATCTTGCTCAACACAGATCACCACAACACACAGGTCAAGAAAAAGATGACTGAAGAAGATTTCATCCGTAACAACAGGTGCATAAATGGAGGCGCAGACCTTCCTAGAGAGTACCTATCTGAGCTTTATCATTCGATATGCGACAGTGAAATTCAGATGATCCCAGACCAGGGAATCGGCTTCCAAATGATGACAGCCAGTCGGTGGATTAGTGTGCTTTACAAATCCAAGGAAACCAGTCCCTATATCCTGTGTGACACTGCATCCCATCTGGACCGTGACATGTTTCATATCATGTCCGGTCCTACTATTGCAGCTACATCAGTGGTTTTTGAGCAAGCAGAGCAAGAGGATGTTTTACAGAGATGTGTCGATGGGTTATTGGCCATTGCAAAACTTTCAGCATATTATCATTTGAATAGTAATTTGGATGATCTGGTAGTGTCTCTCTGCAAATCCACGCCCCTCTTCACCACATTATCTGTCGATGAAGCTGTTCTTGCTCTAGGAGAAGATGCCAGGGCAAGAATGGCTACTGAAGCTGTTTTCTTGATTGGAAATAAGTATGGTGACTATATCACTTCGGGCTGGAAAAATATACTGGAATGCGTCTTGAGCCTCCACAAACTCCAGATTTTACCAGCTCATATAGCTAGTGATGCAGCGGATGACCTGGATCCGTCAACTAGTAACCTGGAACAAGAAAGACCTTCTGCAAATTTCGTGTCACAGGTACAATCCTCAGCGATGCCTCGAAAATCTTCTAGTTTTATCGGTCGGTTTAGCCAGCTTTTGTCTTTTGACATGGAGGAGACAAAGCCATTACCAACCGAGGAAGAACTGGCAGCTTATAAACATGCTCGCGGGATAGTGAAAGATTGTCACATTGATAGCATATTCTCAGACAGCAAATTTCTCCAAGCTGAGTCTCTGCGGCTGCTTGTTGACTCCCTAATAAAGGCAGCTGAGAAAGACGAAGCTAGTGCAGTCTTCTGCCTTGAGCTTCTTATTGCAGTAACACTGAACAACCGAGACCGAATCCTTCTGATTTGGCAAAATGTTTATGAGCACATCTCGGGTATAGTTCAATCAACGTCAGCACCATGCCCGCTTGTTGAAAAGGCTGTCTTTGGTGTCTTGAAGATTTGTCAGAGATTATTGCCCTACAAGGAAAACCTAACAGATGAACTTTTGAAATTACTCCAACTGGTTCTTAAGCTTGATGCAAGAGTGGCTGATGCATACTGTGAACCCATTACACAAGAAGTTGCCCGTCTTGTTAAAGCGAATGCATCTCATGTCAGATCTCATGTTGGTTGGCGAACAATCATATCTCTGTTATCAATCACAGCTCGGCATCCAGAAGCTTCTGATGCTGGATTTGAAGCTCTCCGGTTTATAATGTCAGATGGAGCTCACTTGTTACCATCAAACTACATCCTCTGCCTGGATGCAGCTAGGCAATTTGCTGAGTCCCGAGTTGGAGAAATCGATCGGTCTATCTCAGCCATCGACTTAATGTCAAACTCTGTCTTTTGTCTTGCGAGATGGTCTCAAGGGGCAAAAAACTCTGTTGGAGAAGATGAAGCTATGTTGAAACTAAGTCAAGATATTGGAGAAATGTGGCTCAGACTTGTGAACAACCTCAAAAGGGTTTGTCTTGATCAGCGTGACCAAGTGAGAAACCACGCTATCTTAATGCTGCAACGATCCATAGCAGGTGCAGACGGGATCATGTTACCTCAACCTCTTTGGTTCCAATGCTTCGATTCCGCAATCTTCCCATTGCTAGACGAATTGCTCGCAGTTTCAATCGAGAATTCAAGGAAGAGTTTCAAGAAAACAGTTGAAGAAACGCTTGTACTAGCCACTAAGCTCATGTCAAAAGCTTTTCTCCAATCTCTTCAAGACATTTCTCAGCAACCATCTTTCTGCAGACTCTGGCTTGGTGTCTTGAACCGTATGGAGACTTACATGTCAACAAAATTCAGAGGAAAACCCAGCGAGAAAATCCATGAACTCATACCGGAATTGCTCAAGAACACGTTGCTTGTGATGAAGACGACGGGAGTTTTACTACCAGGTGATGATATCGGAAGTGATAGTTTCTGGCAACTTACTTGGCTTCACGTTGAGAAGATTTCTCCTTGTCTACAATCTGAAGTTTTTCCTCAAGACGAGCTTCATCAGTTTCAAATACGAAACGCAAAGCTTGATCATGCTTAAGGTCGTGGAATAGAGAAGATTTGGTTTATACATTAGCAAAACGAAAATGCATAATCAAGAAAATTTTAGAAACTACATCGATTTCTTTTTTTTTTTGTTGCAGTATAGCTTTTTGTTTGAAAGTTTGGAGGTTTTTGGTTTTTATGGAATGTCACGTTAATTATGTCTTTTAATTGAAACATATTTGGTGGGGATTCAGGAAAGCGTTGGGCACAAATTGCACAAACCATTTCTTCAGTTAATGATAATAATACAGTAATATTTTAAAATAGTATATTTTAAATTTTTTGTTTTCAAATTTAGTAATATAAATTTAAAATTTAAAAAAAGTATAAATTATTTTTTGAAAAATACATATTTATTATAAATATAATTAAAATATTATATTAATTTTTTTCTAATTTAGGATGTAATTTTTTATTAAAAAAATATTTAAAAATATTTTAATATTAAATTTGTATTATTTTTATAAATTTAAACTAATTATGTTATATTTGAACCAAAACTTAAAACAGTATCGTCAATTGTCCAATTCGAAATTTTGAATGTTAAAAGCATTTTCGGTCAAAATTTGTTAATAATTATCTGACATATAATTCATCAAAAAATTATGATAAAATTATCATTCGTATATCTATGCATTTATTTTCCATTGCAATTTCAAAAGACTTTATATATTTGAAAGTTTTTCAAAAAAAATTTCCATGGTAATTTTTGATAATATTTTAAATAGTTTGTCGATATTATTTTTGGTTTATATTAGATTTTTATAATGTACTAGAATTTACAAATTCATTATTTTTTTTTATAGTTTAATAGTTATGTTTTAACAATGTAATTATTATTTAATTTCCAAACATATCTAGAAAAAATAATTTTCAAAAAATACTATTAAAACTTATTCTAAAATATCACGAATATTTTTATTTTTCAAAAATACTACTAAATTTTTTATGTTTTAGAAATAACACAAAACTAAAATAAAATTTCAACTCTTAATACAATCCTTTATACCCTAAAAACTAAATCTTAAACTATAAAACAATAAACTTTGAAACACTAAATATAAAGCCAAATATTAAATTTATAAACTATTAATAATTATTTTTACTGTTTTTAGTATTTAATAATAGCTTTCTTTTAGAAAATAAAAATTGCTAGTATTTTAGTGAATTTATCTATATTTAATTTGAACTAGTCGAATCAAACAAATTGAACCTCCCTAACACTAAAATACTAGAAGTATAATTTCAAATAAAATTTAATAATTTGTTTTGTTATATATAGTTTTATTTAGGGCAAATGTCTAAAATAGCACATTTCTAAGTTTTTGTTTCAAAATAGCATCATTAGTTTAAATTTCCAATAATAGCACAAATTTAAGATTAAAATACATTAAAACTATATTTTAATAAAAAAAAATTAAACCCTAAATTGGAAATAATAAACCCGAATACAATACTTTAAGTTTATGTATAGTTTATTTAGAATAAATAAGTATTTTCACATAAATATTTGTAGTAGTTTTGAAAATTTAATTTTATGATGCTAGATTTGGTTTTAGGGTATTACTCTTTTATTTAAGTCGGACCATAAATTTTTCTTTTATTTATTTTATATTTAATTTATAAAGTTAAATGTGAAACACGATAGCTGGTGTACCAAAGAAACAGTCTTTGACATATTCGCGACCATCGCTGATTAATTTTCCATACGCATCAAAAGTTCACCGGATCACCTCCGTTCTACCTTCCCGATTCCGACGTCGAAACTCTTCTCCTCCGTTCATTTCTCAGGTCTTCTCGTCTGCCTTTGGTTATACTTCGTCCTATTCCCTCTCTTTTCTGATTTTGATTTTTCCTTTTATTATATTCCTAATTTTGAGCTTCAAATCGCTTCAGCTCTGGTGAACTCTTTTACATTTTTTTCAGTCACCTGAGATCTTCATCAATTGTTCGTCGTTTTCTCTCTTACGATCCATGAATTTCACTTTTCTGGCTTCTATTTGCAGCCCTAAATCTCGTGTCGACATGCTATTTAATTTCCTTTATCACGATCTGGTTCGGAGAACGCACAATTTAGGGTTTACGATTGTTTTAGACATCAATCATCGTTACTAGTTTTTTTGAATCTCTGAAGAATTTTGTTGATGGCTTTTGGGGAAGTTGAATATAGTGATCTTAAGTTTTACGGAAGAATTGGATTTCATATGTTTTTGTTCATCTATAGTATTCAATGAGATTTTCATCATCATTGTGCTTTGGTGCTTCTGCAGAATTCGTTGTAGTCTTCCCTTGGAACAATGAGTGAGGTGTTTAACGGATACGAGCGGCAATACTGCGAGCTCTCGGCCAATCTTTCGAGAAAGTGTTCCTCTGTTGTTGCGCTTGATGGAGGTAAATTGATAATCTCGAGTCTTTTCTTAAAATATGAAACCTTTATTCCTCCTCAGGCATTGCATTAGCTTCCTTGGAGTATAGTAGACAGAAAAATAAAAATTTAGATTCGAAACAACGTACTGGTTTAGCTAGTGAATGTAACAAATGTACGAAGTAGAGATATCTGGCTTGTGTTAAATGCAGAGTTTTTTTTCCTCTGGTACAAACCTCTTGTCTCCTTCATGTTTTGTAAGGACTTAATAGTTGTACTTTTTTGGTCACTGCTTGTGATTAGTAGTTGTCGATTGCATAGCTTTAGATACATTGATGATATCTTACTGATTTGCAGAACAAAAGAAGCAGAAGCTCTCTGAAATAAAATCTGGGCTGGAAAATGCAGAAGCATTGGTATGTGATAGGGGCATAGATTGAATGGAATATACCGGTTTTTATAATGTCCACCTTTTTTGATAATGCTCTGTCCTTTTTAATTCACCAGATTAGGAAAATGGATCTTGAGGCAAGGAGCCTTCCACCAAATATTAAGTCTAGCCTCCTTGTCAAACTAAGAGAATTCAAGTCTGATTTGAACAATTTCAAAAGTGAAGTGAAGAGAATCACATCTGGAAACTTGAACGCTGCTGCTCGGGATGAGTTGCTTGAAGCTGGTATGGCTGACACAAATACGGTATGTAAGGGACTCAGTAGTATTGTGTGGTTTAATTTCATCTCAAACACTGATGGTAAAACAACTTTTTGATTTCCTTTTGCTGATATGCGATTGAGGTCAGGCTTCAGCTGATCAAAAATCCAGATTGATGATGTCAACTGAGCGTTTGAGTCGAACCACAGACAGAATCAAGGACAGTCGTAGAACAATGATGGAGACTGAAGAGATCGGTGTTTCCATCCTCCAAGACCTACACAGTCAAAGACAATCTCTCCTACGAGCTGGGGACACGGTAATTCTTTCAACACTTTCTCGTACTCCAGATTCTCATCAATATTCAAAATCTAAGTGACCAAATAAAATGAGAATTCAGGGCTCTTTAATGAAGAAGAAAATGATTTCTTTATAGCTTTAACCAATATTTTAAAACTCTGTTAACAGCTAAGTGGAGTAGACGATAATGTTGGAAAGAGCAAAAAGATCTTAACAGGTATGACGAGGAGGATGAACAAGAACAAATGGACCATTGGAGCCATTATTACTGCTTTGGTCGCCGCCATCATCCTCATATTGTACTTCAAACTCACCAAGTAAGTCTCTGTAACTAAATCAGACCAAATATCTGTCAATGAACAATTGGTGTGTTCGTTTGTGAATCTTTGATTTATCCTCTTGTCTTGTTTTTCTTCTATTGTGTGAAAAGTTGTGTCTTTGCCACTTTTGTATCTTGAATTTGACTACTACCTTAAGACCTCATTTGTTTCGTTTACATTTACATTGAGGACAATGGTGACCTTAGATTAGGGTCCCACCGAAAACAAGTGTACTCCATAACTCACACAATGAAGGTAAGGAATGTTAAAACCTATTTATGGATTGGTAAAACAAGAAAACATGCTTTTTCTTTTAACACACAAAATCCTTTATAAATGTTTTTGATTCAGATTTCCCACTTTTAAACCTTTTCAAGAACGCAAAATCCTTTATAAATGTTTACTAGATTTTAAACCTTTTAGTAAATTTTTCTTATCTTTTAGTAACATTTGACATTTCAAGAAAAAAAAGGAGGGGCATTTTTTTGTAAAAATATATTTTTGAAAAACAATTTGGAAACAAAATTTCAAATGTTTTTCACTAAATATTTTTAAAAGTAATACTATAAAACAGAATCTTTTAAAGTTTTAATAAAATATAGCACTTTAAAATTAAAATTCCAAAATAATACAAATAATTATATAAAAATATTTATTTACTATAAATAAATTATATATAAACTGAAAATATTATATTTGGGTTCATTTTTTTTAATTTATGATTTAATTTTTTTCTATTAAAATGAAGTTTTAATGTATTTTAATATTAAATTTGTAATATTATTGAAATTTTAAATTAATGTCATTTTTGGAAAAAAAATTTAGAATATTGTTATTTTTGTCAATTGTCTTATTTTTAATTAGTTATTATTTGGGCAATTGACAAAACACAATACTTTTAAAAAATTTTGTTTTAAATATAGCACTATTAGTTCAAATTTATAAAAATAACACAAATTTAATATTAAAATACATTAAAATTTATTGTTAATGATAAAAAAGTAAATCCTAAATTGGAAATAATTCCTCAAATATAATGTATTAAATTTATGTATAATTTTTATAGTAAATATGTATTTTTAAAAAATAATTTATGATATTTAAAAATTTTAAATTTTAAATGTTAAATTTAAAACAAAAATTTCAAAAATTCTTATTTTAGGGTATTACTGTTATTATTTTACCAAGGTACTTTGTTAGTTTTCTAGGGTAACTCTAAGTTGTGACTTTCACTTTCTATTGGATTTCTCGTGTGGGAAAACTATAGCTTATCGAACATTGACATTAAAACACGATTACTTCCTCTAAGTCTTGTGTTCTTTCCTCTTTGGTCTTGGTACAATGCCCCCTCTGACTCCCAAATTGAAATCAGATGGTTCCATTACCTGGTTAAGCCCTTGAAGCTCCCATCTCGTCTGAAATGTAAAATCCTTCGTAATCTATTATCAACCACAACTCATATCTCGTTCTGAAAATTTGTCTACCTATAAATTTTTTATGAGATATATTTTAAAATATTATATATAAAAAATTATTTCAAAAATACCATTAATAATTTTATCAGGCCACACAGTACGAACGAGGAAGTTTGTTGGTAACATCTGAATTCTCCACTCTTCCGACATCAATGCAATCCCTCGCAAGTAAACATGTACAGGAAGACAAAAAATCACACAAACCTAAAATGTAGGGGCATTCCGAGAATTGAACTCGGGACCTCTCGCACCCTAAGCGAGAATCATACCACTAGACCAAATGCCCGTTTTTGTTCACCTCAATCATTAGAATTATCTTATAATATATACCTTTGTTAAGTCTATGGGTTCTTAGTTTATATTACTTCGAATACTCTTGATTTATCCTCCAATTTATCATCGAATAACGCCTGAAAATTCCGTAAAAGAAAAATTGTCTGTACACATCTTACATTGATGCTTATTATAAGAGAGAATTAGAGTCTCTTGCATTCGTAATCGTAGATGAGAAATGACACAAGAACCTTGAGAGGCAAACTCTGTCTCAGAAAGAAGTTTTTCAACAAATTTAACATTGGATCTGACAAAAACTCTACCTAAGACAGAAGTATTGCTTAACCAATTAAGAGAAAGTCACGTGCGTCGTAATGGTAGCCATGTCAACAGAAGAGTAGTGGGGCCCACATATTAAAAAAGAGTGAGATCTACAATTTCATTTAAAACGTTGCGTTTTGTACCCTTCGTCTCCATCTTCCTCTGCTTATAAAAATTCTTGTTTTTCGTCGTTTGGTTAGATCCAAGGAGAAACGTAGAGAGAAAAAAGTTTCATATACGATGCCGTACTATACCAGAGACGAGGATGAAGTCGACGATTTCGACGAGTTCGATCCAACGCCGTACAGTGGTGGCTACGACATCACTGTGATCTACGGCCGTCCGATTCCACCGTCCGATGAGACTTGTTACCCGCTTTCGTCAGGAGTGGATGACGATTTTGAATACGAGAGACCTGAATTTACCTCGATCCATGATCCTTCCGCCTACGGCGAAGAAGCTCTTCAGACTGAATACAGTAGCTATTCCCGACCCAAGCCCCGACCTGCATTTCGACCCGATTCAGCTGGAGGCGGTCATGTGCAAGGTGAAAGACCTAATCCTGGCTATGGATCTGGATCCGGTTATGGCCGGAAACCAGAATCCGAGTATGGGTCTGGATACGGTGGGGAAACGGAGACGGAGTATGGTCGTAAACCTGAACAGAGTTACGGATCTGGCTATGGTGGTAGAACGGAGACTGAATCGGAGTACGGATCTGGTGGACGAACCGAGGTTGAGTATGGTCGGAGACCTGAATCTGGATATGGTGGAAGATCGGAGACCGAGTATGGATCCGGATATGAAAAGAAACCGAGCTTCGGTGAAGAGAGGAGCGAGTATGAACGTAAGCCTAGCTATGGAAGGTCTGAGGAACAAGAAGAAGGTTACAGGAAGCCTAGCTACGGAAGATCTGAGGAACAGGAAGAAGGAAGTTACAGAAAACCTAGCTATGGAAGATCTGAGGAGCAGGTAGAAAGTTACATAAAGCCCAGCTATGGAAGATCTGAAGAACAGGAGGAAGAAGGTTACAGGAGGCCTACCTATGGTAGATCTGAGGAACAGGAAGAAGAAAGTTACAGGAAGCCTAGTTATGGCAGGTCTGAGGAACAGGAAGAAGAAAGTTACAGGAAGCCTAGTTATGGCAGGTCTGAGGAACAGGAAGAAGGAGGTTACAGGAAGCCTAGCTATGGCCGTCGCAATGATGATGATGACGATGATTATGAGCAGCGGAGGAACCGTTCTGGTGATGATGAGGAAGGGAGCTATGGCCGCAAGAAATATGTAAGTTCCAAGAAATTAACGTGTTCGTCATAGTGAAAATGCCATAGTTTGCATCTAGATTGTGTAGAAGATAGATTGATTGGTTGATCGTATTGAACTCAAGTGTATACCTTTAGTGATGGGTCATCTATGAACATTCATTAAAGACCCTGTTTGAAGTCTCTGTCTTAGTTTTAGATACCTGTCAGCAATGATCTCTCTGTTTTCACATCTTGAAAAGGATTTGCTTGACTCTGAAGCTAGTTCTAGGATTCCATTTAACTTCCCTGGTTCAGTAATTGATTGAGAAATAGAATATCTGGAGGTCTCAAATATATAATATAGTTCAATAGAGGCATCATCACTATCTTGGAGGTCTTTGTATAGAACACTTTTACAAAAGATAGAGTTTTTGCTTAACCCTAATCATCACTGTACAATATTTGAAGGGTGGCAATGACTCTGATGAGGATGAAGAGAAGAAACAGCACCGTTACAAGCATCACCACCAGAGGCGTCGTGATGAAGACGACGACTAAACACAACAATCAATGGTGTGGAGAGTGTTATGAGGAAGTGCTTTTGCTTAGCTTCTATGAATCTACTAAATAAAGAGCTAAGTCACATATATCTTTTAAAGTTGAAGTTGTTTGTTTGAATCTATAAAGATGCAGCAGAGTCTGTGTCGCTATTATGTCTCTATGAATAAGACCTTGAAAGTGAGTATTGGGTCAATCATGTAACTGTTTGCTACTCTGTTTTCTGTTTTCTAATCAACCGTTTTATTTTATGATACTTTTCTTTTATCCCTTTTCTATAGTTTTGTGTTTTTTTTCCGCTAATGTTTAGTGTTTATATTCTAAATTTTGCATATTAAAACTAAAATTTTAAAAATAATATAAATTATTATGTGAAAATAATTATTTATTTTAAATAAATTATATATAAAATTTAAAATATAATATTTTTGATTTACTTTTTTCAGTTTAGGTTTTAAATTTTTTTCATTAGAACTAAGTTTTTAATTATTTTATTATTAAATTTGTGTTATTTTTATAAATTTAAATGAGTAATGTTATATTTAGAATAAAAACTTGAAATGGTATTATTTTATTCAATTGTCTTTTATTAAATATAAATTAGATATATATATATATATATATTTAAAATATTTTTTTATTTTTTTAATATTGGTTTATATTTTATATGTTAAATTTATATTAATTTACAGTTTAATTTATTCAAGATGTAGACAAATTTTTTATTCTAGTGTATTTAAACATTTTATGAAATATGCTATTAATTATATATAGTAATATGTTATTAAATTCAAAAATTATTATATAATGAAATATATTTTCTAAAATAAAGTTAGATAAAAGAATACAAATGTTATAAAAGATATGAATTTAAATCAAAGTTAGCTTGGTAAATCTTTTTGATATTAGTGGTATATTCACTGAATTTAAAATTAAATATAAAATACACAACGACATTTTGTAAAAATATAACTGATACTTATTATAACAGAGGAAACAATTTATTTTTTCTAATTCTATATACAAAGAATTATTTTTTTGTTTGACTAATATTTTATTGTAAAAATATTATTATTAATAGAGTCGGTTTAGTTATAATTTTATCCCAAAACATCTTGACATTCTTCTAATTCTTACTACAACTGTTATGAGAAGCCAAAAAGACTTTTACAGAAAATATTTTTAATCTTTAGTGCAAAATTATTTTTTGGCTACTCGTATTCTGTAGATTATTTTGTTATTAGTTGATTTGGTTTTAAATAAATAATATTTTATTTAAAAAAACTAAACAAATTACGTAATTTTTTTAAGGGCAAATGTCTAAAATAGCATTTTTTAAGCTTTTGTTCCAAAAATAGCATCATTAGTTTAAATTTCTAATAATAGCACAAATTTAAGATTAAAATGCATTAAAACTATATTTTAATAGAAAAAAATTAAATCCTAAATTAGAAATAATGAACCCAAATACAATACTTTAAGTTTATGTATAATTTATTTAGAATAAATAAATATTTTCACATAAGTATTTGTGCTATTTTAGGAATTTAATTTTATGATATTAGATTTGGAAAAAAAACTTTAAAATGTGCTAGAGTATTACTCTTTTTTTAATCTATGTGCAAATTTTTTAAAACATCATTGAAAATGAAACAGACTATAAGTTTATAATTAATTTATTTCCTTGAGCTGTAACATGTCTATGTATATTATATATTG